>CM035103.1:11750272-11937648 GCA_020205505.1 Panax japonicus
GCTGTTTTGCTTATGTAGGATCAACCTAACACATTTGATCAATTCATTCTAAGTCCTTGTACATATGTTTCTATTATCTATCAAAGGACTTTACAGCTTTTCTTAATGCAAGCATTCTTGCATATTCATTCATATATACATTATAATCAAATCATATATATAAATAGGAATATCATTCACATGTTTATTCCTGACAATCTCCCCCTATTAGATTATGACAAAAATAATAAGTGCACATGCATGTAATTAATGAATCTTATGTATAGTGAGATGCTATATTTCTAAAAACAGATAATGATGAATGTCATTTATGATAATATAGAATTTAATACACTATGACATTTTACATCCTAGATCCAGAACATACCTAACTAGTTAGAGATATACCTCTTTGGCTTCATGTATGCTTCCAGGATTTTTGTTGATGTGCTATTCATCTATTTGGTCTTCTTGCATCTGCTCACCTTGGGGCGTTGACTATATTTCTTTTGTCTACTCCCCCTCAGATGTATGCTGCTCTTCTGATTCCCCCTCAGCCTTTGCAAATACAGGTTCATCATCCTTTGGCTCCCCCTTAGATGATAACCCAACTTCTTCTTGCCCTATCTTCTTCTTTGCCTCTTTCTTGTTTTGTTTTCTTCTCTTCTTGCCCTTTCTTGATGCCTCTCTTTCTCCTCCTTTTTGTCATTAATCACTTGAGAGAGCTGTTCCATATTGGACATAAGCTTCTCTATCAGGTAGGAGGAATTCAACTTAATCTTGATTTCTTGTTGACTTAGCTCAAGTTGCATAGAGAAAGATTGATTCATGTTGTCAATCTTGTCAGAAAGGACTTTGAGTTTCTCTTCATTTACTTTTTGTGCTCGCAGAGATTCAGCCTTTTGATCATGTATGGCCTTTAAATAGATGTGATCTATCTCTTTGATTTTGAGAGATATATCATCTATAGTAGCTTGGAGTCTATCTTGAATTGAATTATCTCTAGCTGCTATCACCCTCTTTGATTCTTCATGGATTAGAGATATCTTCTCAATCAGTTGACCAGAGTTTTTCATTAGCTCTTGCTCCATCTCGTCATTCGGTTGGGCAGTTTTGTGTTGATCCTTAAATTGGACTCTACGATTTTTGTCCTTTGACAGTTTTTCAAAGGTATTGAGAACCTGAACAATCGTTGAGTACCAATCACTATCGGTAGATGACCAAATGTTGGACATTTGTGCTTGAGCAGATGGAGGCTTCTCATTTTGGATTTGAATGCCATCAGTAATCGAGTGAACAAACTTTACGATTATTTCCTTGGTCATAATTCTTCTTCCTTTAGAATCGACTCTACGATCATAAGGAATATAATGGTTGCCAGCATGTCTGTAAACCTTGTAGTGGGGCTTGTCTTTGATCATCATTGTAACATCACTTTTCAAACTTGAGAAGTTTTGAGCCACCAGTTCTGGGCATGGAATTTCTGGAAGTACTTCTTGTGATTCATTCAAGACTTCCACTATGTTGTTAATCTTGGCTGGGGAGAGGATAGAATAATTTGCTGGTTTATCCAATTCCTGATTTTCAGAACTAGAGACCTTCTTCAATTCTTCACTTTTTGAGCTTGAATCTTGTTGGATCCCTTCCTCAGATTCATCAGTGAATTCTTCTTGCTGAATTTTATTTCTAGAACCTTCTTCAGAAAGATCTTCCTTGGATTTATCTTCTTCATTACTAGACCAATTTTCAGCATCTTCTTTCTATGAGTCAGATTCATCATCACTTAATTCAATGACTTCAGTAGATTGATCATTTTTTTTCTTTGAGGTAAATTGAGCTATCAATCTGTGACTCCTTCTTCTTCTTGGAGGTTCAGTTATGGGTGAATCAGATACTTCTTCTTCTTCAGACTCTGAGGTCTTTGAGTCAGCAGACGAACCTTCTTGTTTTTCAGCATTGGTGGGGGCATGTCCTTCTTCTTCAAAATCATTATTATTTACATCATCAAACAGGCTAGCTTGATATTCAGCAATAGTAAAGACATACATTTCTTCCTCAGACTCTACATCCTTTGAGTTTGTTAGATCGTTTACTGTAGAGGATATTGTTGTGTCAACCTGCAGCCTTTCTTTATAATTAGAGTGGATGCTCTGAGACTTCTCCTTAGGGCTTGCACATTTCTCTCCTTCATTAACATCCTTGACTCTTTCTTTCATGGCTTTAACCTTTGAATTTTTAGTTCCTTTCTCATCTTTAAGCTTTTCAAGTTCTTCTTGGTTGGATGGACTTTCCTGAGGGGCTGAGACTGATTTCTTCATCACTTTTGCTTTCTTCTGAGGTGGTTCTTGGAGTAGTCTGTTACTCCTTCTTGTTGGGTTTTCATCAGTAGATGATTGTTCTCCTCCTGTTCCTTGTTTCTTCTTGTTAGTGAAAATATGTCTTGATTAAGCCTCTGTATTCTTCATATTCTTAGGCTTCTTGCTTGCTGGTGTGGGAACAACTTTTGTAGAGTCACCAGACTCAGAGCTTTCTTCCTCCTTTGCCTTTCTCTTCTTTGCAGAAATCTTTCTGCTGCTGCTTCCTGCTATAGTTAACCTTCTATTCTCCTTTGGGTTTTTATTCCAATTTACGAACAGTTGTGGACCTTATGAACATTAAGAATTTCACCATCATCATCCTAAATTTTATTCTTCAACTTTTTCTTCAAGATGATACTTAAGAATCTCCCATGAAAAACCTTTGTGAGTGGTTTTTCAGTTAATCTTTTCTTTTCATCCTTATCCAGCCATTTAGACATATGATCGAGCAGGATAGCTCCAAAGTTGATGTTTTCCTTCAGGACTATGGCAGACATGATCTTCAGTTATTGGTCAATCATAGTATCATGTGCAGTGTTTTTGCATAAGATAAATTTCCCCACGATTTCAGCAAGAAACTCGAATTCTTTAGGAAACTCTTTTTTCTTCATGTCCTTCAGACTAGGGTTTCTTCTGTACTGCATAATCTTCTTAACTTTTACTGTGTCAATCTCTTCCAAGCTTTTCAGATTTTGGTCAAGAAGGCCTAAGCATTGATTGATGTCAGAAGAGTTTAGCTTCAAAATCTGACCCTTAACCTTGGTGGAGAGGATTCCAGAATTTACGGTTGCATTTGAATGAAACTCCTTGACCAGGTCACCATATATTCGTGTGTTTTCCTCAAGACATTCTGAGAACCCGAACTTCTTCATAAGTTTAAGAATATCCCTGAACTTCTTCTCGCATTTTTCGAACGTTTTGGTTCCTAGCTGAATGCCAGTGATTACTCGCCAATCTGCTATTTGAGGAGTTCGAAGAATATGGGTGTATGATTCAGAGAGATTTAGCTGAATGTGATTTGGGCTCTGGAAGTTTAATTGGTTTGGCTTTGAAGAAGATTTTAGGGTTTGAAAATGGGAGGGAGAGAGGTTCAAGAGGTTCTGATAACTGTTTGCAGATTTGAATCTGTCTTTATGGTAGTTCCTTTTGACTCTGCATACGCTATGATGTGTCACCCAGTTATTAGTTTCACGATGCCCAGTAATGATCTGGAACTCCCCAGTAACTTGTCTGTTATCTGTCTCTTTTAGAAGAGTGGACGTTTGATTGATGTGGATTGACCTTTGACCTCTTTAGTTCGTAGAGTACCATGATAGGACAACTATTGACTCTACGTTTTCCTTTGTTGACTCAATGATCAATTCTCTGAAGGATGTTGCAGTGGATGGTTTTGACATTACTTCTCATTTTGAACCTCCACGCCTCATCCACTGTTGTGCTTTATGAAGCCTTGGGTACTTTCCTTCAGCAGGACATCTTTCCAACTAGCATTCGAGCTTGTCTTCCCTTATTTTGAATGACTGAGCAATTTTCCTATTCTTCTAACTCCTCGTAAGTTAGGAGTAGCCTCTTATAGGACTGCGATCGTCGAGTCTGATTCTACGATCGCTATGGTTGCACTACGATCATGGAGTTCTCTTCAACCTCTACTTTACTATCGTTGACTGACTTGGTCCTTGAGATGAACTTGATTAAGCAATTCTTCTGGGTTAAGGTAGCTCAGGAAGGGCCAACCTCTTAGAGTGAGCTAAGGGTTAGGTTTGTCCCTGAGGCACTTTCCAGATGAAGTACTATAGAGGTTATTTGCATTGATATCTCATTTGACATTTTCTGGTGGTGAGGTCCTTTACTAACTTTAGACAATTGCATTTGCTATAATCATGGAGTCCTTATGCTATTCCACTACGATCAGATGTATGATCGTAGGATCTCCATGGTTTTGAGTTGGGTGGCTGAAAGGTTATCAATAGTACGTTTTGAAATGTTCCTACTGATTATGGATCTTCATTTGGTTCATCAGCCACAAAGTTTTGGGACTCTATAGCTGGTACATTGCTTCATAGTATATCTCAGTATTGTTGTTCCTTAACATATCACTGCTCCCCATGGTTGATACTGTTTTCTCAGATAGATGTGATTCCTTTTTCTTTATCTGTATTAGAAGACTCCTTCTGACTGGAATAACCAAATCTTCTTATATCGTAGAAATGGGCATCTTCAAGGTTGACCATTCTACGATCCTTTGACAACACTACGAACGTAGTCTTCTTTTACAGTTTGTACTTGTGGAGTTCTGCTCCCGTAATGAGTTCTTCATGTTTGATGCTTGATGATCCTCTGTGGTGAGCTTTAGTGAGGAGTTTCTCTTATGACCTACTTTGAATGATTGAGCGTCTATGACCCTTTTACATCTTTGGTTGAATGACTTACTTCCTTATAAGGATCAGCAACAATGTGAGCTTCATTAAGATTAGCTCAGCAGGTCTTCCAGGACAGGCTTTGACAAATAGGAGTTTTATCATAATCATTTTTAAACAGTCTTAAGCCTTCTACTGGTTGAATTTTCTTAACTGAAGTCTTCTGCTTCAGCATTCCTTAGTGTGGTCAGATGGACCAGGTACCTGCAGGTTATAAATTTCTATTTTTGGTACCCATGGTTAAATGGGTCCTGCTAGGTTAGTTTACTAAACTCCTGTTCCTCATATATTTGGATAAACATCATATTTACCACCATCAGTCATATTCATGCATATAATTCATTTAGATAAAACATTTTGAGATGCTTGGTGGTGAGTGTGAGAGAAAACTGTCATTTTAATAAAACACTCTTTTCCTTAATGGTTTCATCTTTTGCTAATTTATGTTCACAGGGTTTAAATGTTCACAGAATAAGAATCAACTCTACGATTTATTAGCATCTGGTTGATTCATGGAGGTGAACAGTTTTTATGAATCTTCAAGATTTTCTTGTAGATCTGATCATACTCTGTGTGTCATTAAACACTTAGACCGTAGGATGTACGAAGCACATTAACCCATCAGCAAAGATTACTTCACATTCAATCGACCTGTGAGGCTCTTAAAACCATTTCAGGTCTCTTTCAAGTTATCATCTTCTACCTAAAACTTGGATGGAGAGAAAGTTTATAGACATTTGAGTTTCCATTATCAATGTACTTTCTCTCTTCACCTTTTTAGATAGATTATGAATACTTGAAGGAAAACTGTTATAGTTCATAAGTAAGGTGCAAATATGATGCTCATATCTATATTGTGAGGAACCGTACCTTTTTGATGTTAGTTTCTTAACAGTCATTTATCTTAGATTTTCTGAGTTTAGGCATTGATGTGCATGTTTTTTTTATTTGCTTCTGACAGCTAGTTGCTCTAGTTGATCTTCAGTCAATTAGTCATGGTCTTGAGGATACAAGCTAAGAGAGTGTCATCATTTCTAATTCTTTGACATCTTTGAGTTCACAAGGTTTACATCCAGCTGCAGGTTGGCCAGACACATATTTGAGAAGTTCTTCTTTCTTCTCTAGATAAACATTACTTAGCATGTATGGCCTTTTCATCTTTTCAGGCTGGTGGATGTTTGAATCTTTTCTGTTGACGTCTCTTGAGCTTTCTAGCCTGGTCTTCAAACAACAGGATTGACAGCGAGCAAGGATTGGTCTTGTTGATATGGCAATCAAGAACATGGACCAATCTGAGCAGCTTCAGGTGTATATGCACATTTACCTGTAAACAAAATTTCCAACGTGTGAGCTCATCTGCATATCACAAGTGACTTACTACTAAACTAAGTTTAGAACAATATTTGTGCCTAAGATTAGACTCAAAGCGATTAGCTTTTGAATATAGCATGAGAACCTACTCTGATACTAATTGTTAGTTCTCAGTAGGCACAATATAGATCTAGAAGGGGGGGGGGATTAATACATCCTTTGATTTTCAAAATACTTTTTCTCTTTTAAGTTGTATTGCTCATTAAGTAGAAGATGACAAACATAAGAATCTTTTCAAGCACAGCAGAACAAGTAAAAGATCCCCTTCATTGATATATCCATAGTCAGTCATACATTGTTCGTAGAGTTAACTTAGTAGTAAGAAGTTAGCACATACATAGCAGTTATAGCAGTTAAGGTACATAATGTAAATGACATAAAGTAAAAGACACAAGGGGTTTTAAGTGGTTCAAAGACTCAAGCTCCTAATCCACTCTTCTGCTTTCAACTAGTAGGATTTCCAATAATGAAGGGCAACACCCTGAATCACTAAGATTTCTTCAAGGCCAGCAGCCTTGGGACTTCAGTTCACTAAGAACTCTTCAAGGACAGCAGCCTTGGAACTTTTCTAGTTCCCTGGGAACTCTTCAAGCCTAGAAAGCTTGGAACTTCATTTAGTCCCTCTGTACAAGGACCCCTCAGGCCCTGGCTTCTTGTTGTTGTAGTTGTTGTTGTTGGTGCTGAGCTACTAAGATGTCATTAAGCTCTGAAAATCTTTTGTACTTAACAGTTTAGTGTGATCCTCTTTGCTTTCAGCTTCGAGTCCGGACCACATCTTCTTCGGTTCAGTTGATCTTTTTTGTACTCAGCCACTTTCCTGAATGCTATCTTTTTGACCTTCTCGGCTCTCAGCTTGGCTGCCATCTTTAGTGGCATTCTCATCTTTGTTGAGTGAAGCTTTGATCTGTTTGAGTCCTTCTTCAAAGCTGCTTCACTTCCACCTTGATAGTCTCACTATGACTGAGACTTGTTCTATTGATCTTTGGTGCAACTCGTAGAGTTAACAATAGCATTCACAAACTCAACAATTCTGTAACTTCACAATCATCAGCCTCGCTAGATCTTTGAAGATCTATTGATTTATACTGCTTCCCAATCTGTCTGTTGGAAAGTAGCCATTGAGAGCTATTCAAATTGCTTCGCAGATCTCGAGTTATTTGGTGCAGACTGCAGATGTGATATGACATCTTTTTCCGACTTCCTGACACTGCAGTCTGCTGTTTCACCAACCCTGTCAGATATGTCACATTGATATCTTGGGCAGGTCGATGAATTTATTTTTCCCTTCTAATTTCTCGATCAGAGGTTGTCCTTGCATCGATGCTCTCAATAAGCTCTTGTCCGAATATTACCCTTCAGATTGTACCATTGCCAATGCATCAGTCTTCAGCTATTCGAACTCTACGTTTCTGATACATGTCTTCATGGACCTGATCATAGTGTCTTATTGACTGGTAGAAACAACACTACGATCTTGAGGAGTGTTCACTTGATCTTTAGTGTAGAACACCTCTTCCTTCTCTAGTGAAGTGCTTCAACACTTCTGTTTGCCTCAACTATTCTCAGACACTGATGGCTTAACTTCTTGCTCTGGCCCCTTCTGAATAATAAGACACTTCAGATTTGTGGCGTGTCCATCTTGTTTTCTCCTTGTGATCTCCCGTTCACTTATCATCAATGGAATGTCCCAATGCTTAATCACTTTAGCCTTGTTATTCAGAGGCTGACCAGTATCTTTGTGTATACTCCATTAGTTTCTTCTTTGTTTGGTAAACACTACAATTCTGGTTACTTTCAGGATCGTTGTCATCTTTCTTCTTGACAGCTACTGCATATGCTGACTTTCCTTAGTCAGCTATTGAAGTCTTCTTATGATCATCTTGTGTAAGACTTTAACTTGAATAGCTTCTCAACTCAATCAGGATGCTGATTGAGTTGATGCTTAGATCTTCTATTAGCTTGCATGCCATTCGTTGAGCGCTCTCTGGCTTCCTTCAAGTGAGATGTATCTTTGCATTACCAACCAGAGGCTTCATTCCTTTGGATATTCTGGGAGTGCTCAATTGTTGAGAATCGTGTTTGCTCTACGATTCTACTGTGGCCTTGTGAGCACATCTTTTAAGGTCTTAGCTCTTCATTCTATGATTCAGCTTCGGCTGTGCAGACACTATGACTTTGAGATCAGATCTTGATACTACGATTTTTATCGTTGTGCTTGTTGTCTTCATCTGATCATGCTCGACTATGATCTCTACCTTTGATACGATTAGTAGACTCTACGATTCCGAGTGCAGTCTACGATTCTTGAATTGCCTTTGACATTAGTAGACTCTATGACTCCGAGTGTAGTCTATGATTCTTGACTGGCTTTGGCAGATGCTCGGTCGGCTCGTAGGCAGGCTGTCTCTATAATTCTGAACATGACTTCCTCAGCAGACTACGGCCCTGAGGAAGTTCTCCTCCACACACTACGATCCTTCCTCGTCTCTCCTGGAAGTCTACGAACTCCGAGATCTACTATCTCGCAGACTACGATTCTGCCTCGATAGCTCTCGAGTTTTCCTTAACTCTCTTGGCAGACTACAATTTTTGGTGCAGTACTCGACGATCAGACAAGCCTATCTATTACATTATAAGATCAACCTAACATGCTTGATCTTTCTATATTTATAGTCCTTGTACATCATTTCTTTTTAAGGACTTTACAAAGATGTTTTGCTTATGTAGGATCAACCTAACACATTTGATCAATTCATTCTAAGTCCTTATACATATGTTTTTATTATCTATCAAAAGACATTACAACTTTTCTTAATGCAAGCATTCTTGCATATTCATTCATATATACATCATAATCAAATCATATATATAAATAAGAATATCATTCACATGTTTATTCCTGATAAACTTAAAACTAAAATAGTTCCCAATCGTTGGATTACTAAATTGGGGATTAGTGAATCCGGATAGATTGGTACATACGTTGCTTGCTCATTGGATAAGGATGATTGATCTCATGATCATTTGTGTGGAGACACTAAAGCAAATATGTATGTGCTTATTAGTGAATAAGTTCACTGAACATGGCTCGCTAAGGAATACCTAATGGAGTTTTACTTGCCTGTCAATAGGAATTCCTGTAGTGATAGTAGTACAAGTGATCCTTGGACTTGAGATCATTATAGTATCTTGTGTATGATGAGTTATACTTTGACTTATTCTTTAAGACCCTTAGGGTATATCAAAGGGTATGCTTGGGTATAATAAGTTGTATATGGAGATAATGTATGATCAATAAAGAATCTACCACTTCTAGTAAAAGAAGACAAATGTCCTATGTGATTCGATAAATGACAACCCAGTAGTCCTTGGCCAAGGCAAGTCTGAAATATATCTTCACACAGAAGGAGTTGAACATGAGACATAGAAAGTGGTTAAAGTTAATAAAAGATTATGACTGTGATATTTTATATCATCCGGGGAAGGCTAATGTAGTAGCCGATGCGCTAAGTAGAAAGGGTAGAGAGAAACTGTCAATGTTAACAACTCAGGATGAGTTGATAACAGCGATGGCAAGAATGGAGTTAGAAGTTAAGTAACCGGAGGAAGCGGTGGAAATGTTATTTTCCATGGAAACCCAACCGACCATAATGGAACGGGTTAGGGGAGTACAATTGAGCAACGAGGAATGCAAGCAGATGAAGAAGAGGGTAGAAGATGAAGAGAAGACTAAGTATAACCTCGATAAGGAGGGATTACTTCATTTTTAAGGAAAAATTTGGGTTCCTAATGATCCCGAATTAAAGGAGGAGATAATGATGGAGGCTCATAGTTCGATGTACTCGATACATCCCGGTAGTACGAAGATGTATCAAGACCTTCGTCAGAACTTTTGGTGGCCGAACATGAAAAGGGAGATAACAGAATATGTTAGTAGGTTTTTAACTTGTCAAAAAGTTAAGGCTGAACACCAACGACCTAGTGGGTTGTTGCAACCGTTAGAAATTCCAGAGTTGAAATGGGAGCACATCACAATGGATTTTGTGGTGGGACTTCCAACAACAAGAAAAGGATACGATGCTATTTGGGTGATAGTGGATCGATTGACGAAATTGGCTCATTTTCTACCAATAGGAGTTAGGTATAACCTAGATCAGTTAGCTAAGCTGTATGTCAAGGAAATTATTTCCAGACATGGAGTACCTGTTTCGATTGTGTCAGATCATGATCCACGATTCACATCAAACTTTTGGAGGAGTTTACAAGAGTAAATGGGAACGCATTTAAGATTGAGTACGGCGTATCATCCTAAGACGGATGGTCAGAGTGAACGGACAATTCAAACGCTTGAAGATATGTTAAGATCTTACGTTATGGATTTTAAAGGGAGTTGGGACGAATATCTACCATTGGTGGAATTTTCGTACAATAATAGTTTTCACACTAGTATAGGAATGCCGCCTTACGAAGCGTTTTATGAAAGAAAGTGCCGAACTCCATTGTGTTGGGATGAGGTGGGTGAACCTCGGATGTTGGGACCTGAGATGGTACAACAAACGGCGGACATGGTGAAAATAATACGTGCTCGATTGGTAGCGGCTCAAGATAGGCAGAAGAAGTATGAAGATCCTCACAGAGAAGAGAGAGAATTCGATGTAGGATCTTTTGTCTTTCTGAAAGTATCGCCTTGGAAGGGGAAGATACGTTTTGGAAAGAAGGGGAAGTTAAGTCCAAGGTTTATAGGACCTTTTGAGATTTTAAGAAGGGTAGGAGAGGAGGCTTATGAAGTAGCCTTACCTCCAGAAATGGAACGCATTCATAATGTGTTTCATGTGTCCGTGTTGCGTCCTTCTAAACCTGACTATAAACACGTAATAGAGTATGAATCTATCCAAATAGAGAAAGATTTATCCTATGAGGAGCTTCCAATTCAAATTATTGATAGGAAGGAACAAGTATTAAGAAATAAGGTAATAACTTCAATTAAGGTGTTATGGAGAAAGCACAATGTTGAAGAAGCAACGTGGGAACTCGAAAGTAAAATGAAGGATGATTTTCCTCATTTTTTTATGTAATTATAAGCAAGATTCTGGGGATAGAATCCTTATAAGGGGGAGAGAATGTAACGCCAGAGAAAATCGGATTTTTATGACAATTAATTTTTTATTTGATTATATGAATTAAATGAATTTAATTGATTTATTTTGTGAGTAAGCTATGTGAAGGTCGTTCTATGACCTAGGATGTGTTTATATGGTTAGTAATCTGGCTACGTACTAGAATTAATTGTTTATAATTTCCAAGACGAAAATAAATATTTTTCGAGAAATTCCCGTAAAAACACTATTCATCCGTTTCTGTTCGGGGAATTATTTTGAAATTCCGAGAAATGGGTAATAATAGAATATTGAGATGAGATTAAATATCTTATAATATTTTATCTATGGTAAACGAAGTTTTCACCTGCGGACTTAAAACCTAAAGGTTGAGTAAAATGATTTCCGAGAAGGAAATGAAATGCGTAGAAGGAATTGCGTTATGGTTAAAGCGGATGTTATACAATTATTATACTATTTAGTATCTATATATAATATGATGAGTTAATACGAAGTACAATACGATTATCTTACTAGTATTATATGGAGAGAATACTTGAATTGTACGCATAGAATACGATTCGTATTATGGAATTAAGTTAAGACTTAATGTTAATTCATTTGGGTTGGATTATGTTTAGTCCAATCAATTGAATGAGCAAGCCCAAGGGATTAGTGTGTTAAGCCCAAGTCAAGGCCCAATATTAGATTGGTTAAGCCCAATGCAAGAAAACTGAACTGTGGATCGAACCGGTGGGTCATCGAATGGGTAAAACCCATGGGGATGACCCATGGGGTGGTGGGCCGGCCACTTGGTGTGAAAGGAAAGCAAATCACTTGGTCACCAAGTATTTTACTTGGTGACAAAGTGTTGAATAGTAAGGAGGTGGTGGTTTAATGACTAAATTGCCCTCCATTTTATTTCCCTATAAATAGAAAGCTAGAGTTGGTCATTTGAAGGTTTTTCAAATTTCTCTCCATTTTCCTATAAATAGAAAGCTAGAGTTGGTCATTTGAAGGTTTTTCAAGTTGCCAACATATATTTTGAGAGAGATAAGGAGCTAGACTCAAGTAAACAATATACTTTGAAGCTTTGCCTTAGAGTTTTTCAAGATTACCTAAGAGTTCTTAAGGTAATATTCCTTAATTCTAATTCCATCTCTTTTGGTTTTCTTTTATCATGGAGAATCATTAATGGGTGGTGTATGTCTAGTATGGTGGAATAAGGATGACTTACCATAGATTCATTCTCTATAAGTCATGAAATCATAAGGTTTGATATAGCTTAAAATCATGAAAATATTGATTATTGAGATTGATTGTTGATAAACAATTGAACTCCATCAATACGTAAATATGTGAATCTTACTTGGTTAAGATATAGATATGAAGTCCATGGAGTATTTCATGTGATTTGGCTTAGAGAACATTAGTAACAAAGTTATGGCAAATTTCACGGAAATAGATGTTAAACGTCGAAAACGTAGAAATTTCGGATTGGTGGTCGAAAGTTTCCGTGAGACTTGAAAACATTATTTTTCAATGTCAACACGTGAGATAGGGTATTTAAGAGTCATGGACTCAAGAGTCATCGGATTCCGACTTAAAATGAAGAAAACGAGCATTTAACGCTCATTAACGTTTACGAACACTTAGAAAATGAACTCAATCGTGAATTTTGAGTTAACGGATTCGAAAGTGTCGAATTCTTATATGAACCCATAGAGTATATCATTTATGACATGTAGGCTTTTGAACGGACCAAATCAGACTCATAACGAAGAAGTTATGGATTCGAGAAGCTCACCAAAATTTTTATCTGTTGATTTTTTCTGGTGCTGAGGTCTGGCACCGCGGTGCCAGACAGTGTGTTAAATGCCGCGCCGCAGCACCGGCACAGTGTAATGGACTACTGGAAAGTGGCACCGCAGCGCCACTGATAGAAGGAAAGTCTCGCGCAGCAGCGCCGAGACCGAAGCATGGGTACTGCTAACTGGCGCCGCAACGCCAGTCTTGCCTAGTAATGTCACACCACGACGCCGAGTCAGGGGTTTTGTTAGAAAGCTAGGTTTTGAACTTCAGTTGTTCCGAGACCTACATGAGTTGAGTTTATATATTCAATGAATGTACTAAGACTATTCCTATACTACCTATACTAATGTATATGGTATTTAACTTAGGAATTGAATGCATGTTAGTAAGTTTTGAATGATGAACACAAAGTGTTGTTGATAAACCCTAGTCAGGTAAACAACGTTAGTATTTCACCAATGATAATAGAGTTCAGTTAATGACGTAAATTGATTAATAAGCCAGGACGAAGGGTAATAAGTCAAGTAGACTTTATTAATGATATTAAGTTAACAAAGATGTAGAAGAGAAAGAAGTTGGTAGGAACAATGTGAATAATTGTTTGATAGCTAATTATAGTATGCTATGTGAATATATCATGTAGATTTTGTAAAGGCTGTGGTGAGTCGATTAAGTTATTTGAAGACGCTGAAAGGCAAATTTTCTTAATGCTTGTCTAACCTTCAAGTTAGCCAAGTTTTATATGATTCATTGTACTGAATTGCACTACTGATATTAAAGAAAGGGTCAATGCCAGATTTAACTCGGCTAGACTACTCGTAAGATATAGATTGATTGATATTCATATCTTTCTATATAGATATGTTAACTCTATCCTATGCCAAGTAATTAGTACGGATGTGAAGGTAAGGTTTATCTATGAACAAACAAAAGTATTTTTCATCGATTATTCGATGGGCACGCGAGTTTACCAAATGTTAAACGTAAATAAGTTTAACGAATGAGTGTTGATCAACATAGAGTACTATAGGCTGATCACCTATAAGTGCTCATAAGTAATGTGGATGTACAACCTTAGTGCTGTGATATCCCTTTCAAGTATGAAAACAAAAAGCTACTGTTCATGGTCTATTAACCGGTTCAGAATTCCTAATCTACTCTATACTTTGGGAATTGATGATATGAAATGTTAAAGTATTATTGTTTTCATAATACTTCATAAATATTTGTTCAGTTATGTATGAATAGTCATATAATTCACGAATGTGGTATTACTGTTATCCTTTCTTAAAACTTGTTGAGCTTGTTATGCTCACTTCTTGCGTGAATTATATGATTGCAGTTAACGATGAACGTACTGAGAATGCTAAGAGAGATATGGACAAGGCTAAGATGGATACTTAGCCACCGTGTAATAGATTAGTATGTTTGTATGTATTATACATTATGAACAACGAACTATGAAATCGGTTTACGAACCTGGGAAGGATTATACTTTGATTGTAATAAGAAGATAGTAATTACATTCATTATGTTGTATTTCAATGGAATAATTGTATATTTATGAGTACAGTGTAGCACCATCTGTCGGGTTGGAAGATACCCGAATTTGGGGCCGTCACAGAAATCCTTATTGAAAAGCACACTCTTTCCTGGGAATGACCTGGTCGATTAATATTGTAAATTATAATAATGATGATAAATGTTGTTAAATATATTGAGGTGTCTTTTTATGAAGTCACGGAAGTTTATATATATATATATTATAAATTTTATTTTATTAGTATTATTAATATAATAAAAAAGAAAAGCTTTTTATATAAAACATAATACTTTAATAAAGTTAGTTGTTTTATTAGACTATAAATAGAATATATTATATTCTATTATGCATAGTAATTTTTTTTTATATAAAACAGAAACTTTTATAAAGTTATTTGTTTTATTAGACAATAATTAGAATATATTATATTTTATTATGCATAGTATTTGCATAGTGCCGGCATAGTGTTTGCATAGTAAATTTTTTTTATATAAAACAGAATACTTTTATAAAGTTATTTGTTTTATTAGACAATAATTAGAATATAATATATTTTATTATGTATAGTATTTTGTATAGTAAAATCTTTTTATATAAAACAGAATACTTTTATAAAGTTATTTATTTTATTAGACAATAATTAGAATATATTATATTTTATTATGTATAGTGTTTGCATAGTGCCTGCATAGTATTTTGTATAGTAAAATCTTTTTATATAAAACAAAATAATTTTATAAAGTTATTTATTTTATTAGACAATAATTAGAATATATTATATTTTATTATGCAACTATTTCATAAAAAAGTCCTCTCAATGTTTTTAACAACATTTATCATCATTATTATAATTCGCAATATTTAACAACCAGGTCGTTCCCAGGAAAGAGGGGGCTTTCTAATAAGGATTTCTCCCTATTAGTGTGCAATTAGGTGACCAAACCTCTCCTTGACAGAACTTCTAGACATTGTCAATATTGCAAATAATAATATTAATAACTCTGTCATCTCAATTATTGATTTAATAATATATAAAATATCGACAATAATTGAATCAAATAACATGAGATACTATGCAACAATTACTGTAGCAATAATTGAACAAAACTGAGTGAATTCTCACGTAAGCATCAATAATCAATACTGTATGCTACTATGCAACCACGCGTACTACTGTACTTTTAACACCAGGTGTTTCAACAGTTAACGGTAAAACTTCCGCCGTTATTTTCATAAAAAGATATTTTTGTCATTTTCTCAATCCGACAATAATTCTGTTGTGGGGTCCACCAATGATTGTGCCGTCGTACTAATATTCCCTATTAAAACGAATATTCCCCGATCAATTGAATATTATATAACAACTTACGTACTTTGCAAAATTTATAAATATTATCCACAACTATAACATTATAACAAATTCAAACCTTAATAAAAATTGATATTTATAGAAAATTCATCTTTATTCATAAAAGTTGTGGTCTTACAACCTCCCCTTCTTATGAAATTTCGCCCTCGAAATTAGGGTACGTACCTGGTATGTCGAAGAGGTAAGGATACCTTGATTTCATTTCAGATTCTAACTCCCATGTCATTTCCTCAATGTCGTGGTTTCTCCATAAGACTTTGATTTGAGGTATAATCTTGGAGCGTAGAATATGTTCCTTCTTATCAAAGATTTTAACAGAAACCTCTTCATATGTTAAATCTTCCGCTATTTCATCCGGTTCTAAGTCAATAATATGGTTCGAGTCTTCCACATATTTACGTAATATGGATATGTAAAAAACGTTATGAACACGAGATATACTTGGCGGTAAAGCGAGTCTATAAGCCACATCTCCTACTCTATCGAGGATTAAAAATTGGTCAATGAATCGAGGATTGAGCTTTTCTCTCTTTCTAAATCTCGTAACGCCTTTCCATGGAGCAACACGTAACAACACATGATCTCTAATATCGAATTCCACGTCCTTTCGATGAAGATCAACACAACTCTTTTGTCGATCTTGTGAGATTTTTATACGTTGTCAGATCATTTGAATCTTTTCCGTAGTCATATGCACCAACTCTGGTCCCAACAACGTTGCTTCACCCACCCCATCCCAGCATACTGGAGAAAGACACTTTCTTCCATACAACGCCTCAAATGGAGCCATGCCAATACTTGCTTGATAACTATTGTTCTAGGAAAACTCCACCAATGGTAAGAACTTGTCCAAACTTCCTTTGAAGTCAAGGACACAGAGTCTTAATAGATCTTCAAGAGTTTGAATAATCCTCTCCGACTACCCGTCCGTCTGTGGATGATATGCCGAGCTAAATCGTAAATCCGTGCTCATAGCTTTCTACAAACTAACCCAAAATCGTAAAGTGAATCATGGGTCTCGATCAGAAACTATGGATACTGGCATACCATGCAATCTTATAACCTCGTTTATGTACATACAAGCGAGACTTTCAAGTGTATAAGTTTCTCGTATAGGTAATAAATGAGTAGACTTGGTCAATCTATCAACAATGACCTAAATTACATCTATGCCTTGAGAAATCTTGGGAAGAACAGTAACGAAATCTATGGTAATGTGCTCCCACTTCTATTCTGGAACTTCAAGTGGTTACAATGGACCTTGTGGTACTTGATGCTCTGTCTTGACTCGTTGACAAGTTAAACACCTTGAGATAAACTCCGCTGTCTCTCTCTTCATATTGCTCCACCAAAATGTATATCGAAGATCATGATACATTTTGGTACTCCCAAGATGGATTGCAAATGGTTTGTTGTGCGCCTCCATCATAATTTTATACTTTAAATCAGGATCGTTAGGAACACAAAGTCTGGAGTTGACTCGAAGTATTCCTTCTTCATCGATTCTTGCTTCCGGCATAACACCTTCTTGCACTTTTGTAAGACCCCAACTTATTATAAATAAAATTGAATTTTCTCTATTCATTATTTTAAATTAATAAGGTGTTAATTTGATATAATAATTTGGTTATGGGTGAAATGTGCAAATTTTGCAAAATAAGCAAGTGGTTATAAAATATTCCTTTTGTCGGGGAATATTCGTTTGGTCGTGGAATATTCTTTTTGTTAGGAATATCCGTACGATGGCGTAGTCAATTGTGGGCCCCATAACGAAATAACTGTAGGATGAAGAAAATGACAAAGTTTGAGTTTTATAAATAATGGCGTAATTATTACCGTTAACACTGTTGGATTACCTGGTGGTTAAAATACAGTAATACGCGTGGTTGCACAGTAGCACACGGTATTACACAGTATTGTTGAATTATTGATTCATACGTAAGAAGATACTACTCAATAATTGTTACAGTAGTTACTGTTCAATATTTTATGTTATTGGTTCAATAATTGCTGCATTGTTAGTTTATATTATTATTGTTTCAATAATTGTCATTGCATAGTACTTTCCATTATCAGATCA
Source organism: Panax japonicus (assembly GCA_020205505.1). Lineage (NCBI taxonomy): Eukaryota > Viridiplantae > Streptophyta > Magnoliopsida > Apiales > Araliaceae > Panax > Panax japonicus. Next base: position 11,768,297 of record CM035103.1, read on the forward strand.
ATAATTCATATTATTTGAATAAAATTATTAGATAGCATTATTGGCAATGTCTAGAAAGTTCTGTCAAGGAGAGGTTTGGTCACCTAATTATGTGCCAGTAAGGAGAAATCCTTATTGGAAAGCCCCCTCTTTCCTGGGAACGGCTTGATTGTCATAATTGGGATTCTGTAATATTATTTATGCATAATTAATTATTGATTTATATGATAATGAAATATTTATTTGATATAAATGATGGATTTATTTATTTTATGTGGTTATTAATGAAGGAATTATTGCTGAGGTATTTTATCAGTATTTTGTCGAAATGGAAGTATTAAAAATCACTCATTTGTGGATTTCAGATATTTTTTATTTGGAATTTGGAAAAACTCAAAGCTAAAAAGTTGTGGAGAATTCGATTTCAGGTAGAATGGATATTAAATTCATATTTTTCTGATAAACGGGCTATTTTCTATGAATTATTGAAGTTTCAAAAAATAAAATAATTTTTATTAAATTATGGGTGGGACCCACTCTTGTTTAAAACATGTGGGTTACTGATTTTGTTCAAAGATGGCTGGTATTAAATGTCAAACCTAGCATGCGTTGAATGAAAAGAAAGAAATAATAATATTATATTATTTTAGTCTCCTATGACATTCTAACATTTTCCTATAAATAGACGCTTAGGTTAGAATTGAAAATCACACCAGAAACAAGTTTGCATTCTCTCTAGATTATCGAGCGTATTTTTGTGAGTATTTTGATACTTTGAGAGTTGATGTTCAGTACAAGTTTCCTTTGACTTTCTATCTAATATTTCGATCAGAAGTACCGTTATTTTGAGGTAAGGGATGTTATTTTATTCTTGAATGATATTATTTTCTTCAATATCATTATGCCAAAATACTGGTGAACTTTTTAATCAAATTTGGAACTTTTTGTGTCGGCGGCACTATTCACGTATACGACACTATTCACGAATACGACAATATTCACCGAAAAATAATACTTTTCCTTTTTGTCCAAGATGTCTATTTTGGCTACTATCTTTGATTGTATCCATATTTTGATCGTTATTTTTGAATTCTGCTTCACAATTGATTATTATGAACTATTATTGATCTTGGATAAACTGTTATACGAATTCCTAATATTTGTCCTTCTGTCTCACTGGATTCGTTTTCTTTGAAATATTTTTCATCATCCTTAGTCCTAAATGATGATATTACTGGATATCTTTGGCCTGTAGTGCAAAGATGAATGATTAACTAATGAATATCTTTGGCCTGTAGTGCAAAGATGAACAGGTGTTGAGACGAACATGACCAACTGGTGATACAAATGAATATCTTTGGCATGTAGTGCAAAGATGAATATTTGATTAAAGATGTATATTGATTGTTGTTATGGGGATAAAATGTTGATGTTGAACCTTTAAATCTTAGAAGATAGTAGAATTCATTCTCTACGTGACTCTTCTAATGGATTACTATTTCCGCTGCAGAATATTGATCTAAAACTTGTTGTCTACTATATTCTATCAGATTTTTCCCTATTGAGGACTAATGATAAGTCATTGTATATTATCTTAGTCATAATATTCTTTACTGGGCTAGTTGATGTAGCAGCCCCGAATCCGGGCCCCGAATCGCCGCGGATCCGGTTCACTATAATTTCTATAACTGTTTGCGGAAGATATAAACATAAATTGTTTATACATTACATTTTACACATTACCCCAAGGTCGAGTAACCTTAACTTATAACACAATTTATAAGTTATCTAACTCATTATTTTCAACTATTCTATTACAAAATAGCTGTATATATTGCCCAAGCTGAACTTGGCATTATCTTTTCTATCGATGATTCATCATATCTATTCTCATTGTAAACTGTACATAGCTGACAAATACATTTGACAAAAACTATCAATCATAAGTTATACCATTTCTAATTCAAGAAAATGTATTCAATTTGTGCATCGTACAATCTTCATCATCCGTTTAGCAAATAATATTGTCTAACATCATTAACCTGCAAAAAGTTTGTGTTTGCAAGATTGAGCTCGACAGCCCAGAAAATTTAACAGTCTATCATGTTTCACATAGCACACAATTTCACATGCACTACATTTCCTTTAATATGCATATTTACATGCAACATATATTCTGTGCAATGCATAAATTCTTCCATTATACATTTCCAATTATTGTGTTATATCATACTACACGTGTTATCACATATCACATATAAATTGAGTTCCATACCCAATTAACTTAGTCATATTTTGACTTTAACAATTCATAGAGCATGATATGTAATTTAGCACATAACAACATTCAATCCACAAACATAATAGAACTAAAAAACTTGCCTGCACCGTTGATTACCGCAACACAATTTATAACGCTTTACTCGAAGACCTAATATTAATAATATAGATCTCCAATATTAGAATAATATCATCACAGATAATTTTCTTATCAGTCAAAACATATTTTCTAATCTCGTAATAATTTTTGGATAATTATTACCATATATCACCATTTTAAAACCGTATTTAAATGAATTAAATACAACATAATTCCTTAATCATTAATATTCATTTAATATAAAATATTAATGAAAATCATTACATAATATTATAAGTCTATACAGCACATAAAACTTAGCATCAGGTTAGAATATTAAGTTTGAGTTGATACCGACGCAATTTATCATCCCGACGGTCTAGTCGGACAAATATCGAGTTTAAGTTTAATTAAACTCTACCTCAGCGCTTAACCATGCCATAGAGTCATATTTATATGATTTAACACTCTTTTTCATTTCATAAGTTATTCGTTAGTACCTAGTAAGTCAAATACTAATCCAGCAACCTGGATTTAATTTCAGCAACCTGAATTCACTATTCTTCTTCACGAAAATTCCAAATCAACTTATTATTTTTCTATCCTTTGGTCAAACACATATACATGTATTTCATACATAAAAAGTATTTTTCCATAATTTTCCAACATCCTTTAGTATTTTTCAAAAATTAATTTCTAGTGCGTAGCTTAAGAAATTAGCTACCTCGTGCTTAACTCCAGTAATGCCCATCTTTTGGCATAACCTTATATATGTTAACGTGATGGTCCATTTTAAATTTCGTGGCAATCGGAGTTGTAGAACTCCGTTGATAGCGATTTCCGTCGAAAAATCACAAAAATTGTAATGGTCATAACTTGGTCGTTTTAACTCGGAATCAGCTCATTTTTGGACACGAGCTACATATTACCATATATTTTCATTTCCCAAATGGTCGGAGTTTCCCTCACAAGAAAAGTTGACAAAACAGCCCTCACAAAATTCTTGGCAGCTTGTTTTTGTCATTTGGCAGTTTTGGAGTCCTTTGCTAAAACTTATATAAAACGAGTTCTGTAACTCCGATTAATGATCCGTCATTTTTGTTGGGTTCATATCTTTCCGAAATACAGTTTTCATATATCACAATCAATATTTGGACATGTTAAGCTCCCGGAATTTAGTCCGGAAGTGACTGTTCCAAAACTGTCCTTTTAACAGTTTTCTTAATTTTGTGTAGTTTGGGAGAAATCCCATAACTTGCTCATTTTTCAACCTATTTGCATGAGTCCAAAGGGATTTTACCCTTAACACATATATCTAACATCCCAAGAACATAAATCACACATATCCATCATAGATTTCAAAGATCCAAAAGCTTAATCACACTTTAAAAGTTCAAAACCTTTTCAGAAAATTCTATTCTTCAATTCCTTTTGATTTCAACCAAAATTAACACCTAATATGTTTAGATCTAAACATGATACACTCATCAACATGTATATACATGGCTTTTGAATTTATAAACAAAGTTTCTTAGTTCCTCAACCAAGCATCCAACACAATCAAATCTTAAGAAAAAAAATTAAGTTTTCTATCTTTTGAAAACCTATCCTCCAATTCATGCTATAGATCTAACTTTTGAAACTTAAAATGGATAGATCCATACATAAAACACTCTAAATCATGTAGATCTAGAGTTTTGAAGAACAATAACTCCAAGTTGTGATTTACAACCAAAAAAAATAAACTAAACAAAAAGGTGTTATACCTTTGCTTACTTGCTCTCCATCTTCTTCTTCTTCATAGCTTGATCATGGATCTTGATTGGCATGGAAGGTAAAAATCTCCCCTCCTTCTCCTCTTAGAGTGGCCGAAGATGGCCTTCTCTTCCCTCTCTCTATTTCTTAGCAACTTGAAAGAATATAAGAGATGAAAGAAAGAAATAATTATAAGCTAGACTTTTGTGTAGCTTTTCATTAATCAAATGACCACACTCACTCCCTTCTCTTCTTCATGCAATAACCGGTCATATGGCCTCTCCAATGCTCACAATAATTCTCTCATTCTCCCTTATTAATTGCCAAGCTTTTGTTGCAAGAAATGCTAATGTGTTGGACACATATCTAGGCTAGAGCTAGGCTAGGGTTAGGGTTGGTCACCAACTAAAGTGAGACATTAATGTATTCATCCCCCCTTTATCCTAGCTCACATGGCCGGCCACTTGGCTAAAAAAAATTGCTCCAAGTTTGTTTTCTATTTTACCTCTTATTTGAGTTAACAAATGTCCAAAAATTCCTCTCCAACTTAGGCTAAAAATTGAGCCATTCTTTTAATGTCTTGCTTGGTCCTCTAACCAATTTCATTCAACAATACTTGAGCTATAAAATATACATAGTCCAATTCCTTTAATTCTTATCCAACCCAAATCATTTAATTAGGGTTTTTACTTCTCCAATTAAAACACAAATCCTTGATCATGCACACTCATTTCCTTAACCCAATTAGACTTGCTATAATTAGGTTATAAAATTTATCAACCGAGATATATAAAATAAATCTCCTAGAATTAGTAAGTATTCTAAATATTACAATTCTCTTTTTCCATAACCCTTAAGTTATAAAATCCTCCATTCCTAATATATAATTAGGGTTACACTAGTTTCTTTTGTTTGTTTATATAATAAACAAATATACACCATCACATAATGTTCATACTCCTTTCACACAACTTTTTAACCCTTAGGGTTTAATACTCCGCATTAGGATTCCCAAATTGGGGTTTCAAATTCTCGAAACTGAAACTAGGGTTTCAAAATATATCGTTAGGATTTTCTAACTTAATCACCATATTCATATCATGAATTTAGGGTTTCGGATTGCCGAAACTAAAATTAAAGTTTCTGAGCGTACCGTTAGGGTTTCTAACAATTCGTTAGGTTTTTCTAACTTAATAAACGTATAACTAACATAACTTTAGGGTTTGCTAAAGTTATAACTTATCTGATCAATCCTTGATCTCAAATCATTACGGTTCACATATATAATCAAATATACCAACTAGTATCACTTTGATACTTATCTTGATAATTCTTCAAAAGAATTTTAAATCTACCATAATATTATACCTAATTACTAGACTATCACTTACAGTCTATCACATAGGTCAAGTCTTATCCAAAACTTTTGAAATTCCTGGAATTTCATTACATAACTGCCAATTCAATACACTTATTTCCTGTCTAGGTCCTAATATTGAACCTTAAATCAATCAATTAAGATTTTAATAAATTCTCTAAATTCTCGGGTTGTCACATTAACCCCTCCTTATAAGAATTTCGTCCCCGAAATTCACCTTACACCTTACACCGTGCACCTTACACCATTTATACTGAGCGATCACACAAGACCTTGAACTTATTTTCTCGGGTATCTATTAAAGATATTCAAACTTCTCGGGTATCTATCAAAGATACTCAAACTTCTCGGGTATCTATCAAAGATACTCAAATTTCTCGGGTATCTATCAAAGATACTCAAATTTCTCGGGTATCTATCAAAGATACTCAAATTTCTCGGGTATTTATCAAAGATACTCAAAACACGTGCAAAGGTCAAATTCACACCCAATAAAATATTTCCTTTATATAAAAGGTGATTATTCTCAGTCTTTAGAATCAAGATTTTGATTTAACCACAAAATACTATGATTTCAAATTCTATTTGCTTCTCTTCTCTTCTCTAACCCATCAAATTCTCATTCTTGATCTAGCCGAAATAACTGGCAATGATCCATCAATAATAATTAAATTCTCTTCTCTTATCTCTTCATCTATTTCTATAATCCTCAATTCTCCATTCACAACTATACCCAGTTCATAAAACCACACTTATGAGTTCATAACCTGGCCACAATTATATGAGTTTACGAACTTTCCTAGACAGACCTTTGGCGTCCATTCGCTGAGGGGTTCATAAACATTTCATATAACTATGCGTCAAGTATGTCACATAAGTATGAGTTTTAAGAACTCGTACTTAACCTTATATTCTCTAACTATGACCTATCTATCTGTCATACACATGAGAAAGGAATCACCCTCTTAACACGTATATAGCAAATAGCGCGACACAACATTTTAATGATTATCAGTGCCAGAAACTAAGTGGTTGTCAAACCAAACTCGGCCACTAATCAATATAGGAAGCTAAGCGGCCAATTCCCCACCCACACAAAGAATTAGTCAACCTAACCACTACATCGACCAGGAAGCTAAGTGATTCTAAAACCAAGTACAAATTCCCCGCCCATACAAGGAATTATACAACTCAGCGGCTGGCACGAGTCCTCAAATGAAATCCCACATAATTCTAGCTCCACACTTACTCCATACGAATTTTATTTAATCAGTATTTACAATTCATAACTCTTTCATGAGTTTTCATAGTACAATTTCATAGTACAACTGATACACAGCATCTTGCTGTAAACTTTTTTTTTTCAATACGAATTTCATTTAATCCATATTCATAAACCTTTTCCGGATCTATACCAATTTATGGTACAACTTACACACAACATCTTGCAGTAAACTTTTCAATCATCAGATTGATTCTTTTCCCACATCATAACCTTATCAGATCACGGGGTGATCTTATTGTATATATTACGATTTATTTCTATGCATTAATCGTTTTCAATCATCAGATTAATTCTTTCTAGCTGTCAGAACCTTTATCAGATCACGGGGTGATCTTATCGTATATATTACGATTTAATTCTATGACTTGATCGTTTTGTTTTACGATCTTCTATTCCTGCACTTTCACTCTTCTAGACTCAATCTATTCATCGCTACTGTTCAACTTTATTATCAGAGTTAGGGAACTCTGTAACTTGACAACTCGCCGAGATTCATCTTTGAATCTTACCGACCAACTAACTCTATTTGAGTTAATCTTATCCTAATCACTGCGGTTATTAGTCTCAGGTATTCCTACCTAAGCTTCATAACCAACAGCTCTGATACCAACTGTAGCAGCCCCGAATCCGGGCCCCGAATCGCCGCGGATTCGGTTCACTATAATTTCTATAACTGTTTGCGGAAGATATAAACATAAATTGTTTATACATTACATTTTACACATTACCCCAAGGTCGAGTAACCTTAACTTATAACATAATTTATAAGTTATCTAACTCATTATTTTCAACTATTCTATTACAAAATAGCTGTATATATTGCCCAAGCTGAACTTGGCATTATCTTTTCTATCGATGATTCATCATATCTATTCTCATTGTAAACTGTACATAGCTGACAAATACATTTGACAAAAACTATCAATCATAAGTTATACCATTTCTAATTCAAGAAAATGTATTCAATTTGTGCATCGTACAATCTTCATCATCCGTTTAGCAAATAATATTATCTAACATCATTAACCTGCAAAAAGTTTGTGTTTGCAAGATTGAGCTCGACAGCCCAGCAAATTTAACAGTCTATCATGTTTCACATAGCACACAATTTCACATGCACTACATTTCCTTTAATATGCATATTTACATGCAATATATATTCTGTGCAATGCATAAATTCTTCCATTATACATTTCCAATTATTGTGTTATATCATACTACACGTGTTATCACATATCACATATAAATTGAGTTCCATACCCAATTAACTTAGTCATATTTTGACTTTAACAATTCATAGAGCATGATATGTAATTTAGCACATAACCACATTCAATCCACAAACATAATAGAACTAAAAAACTTGCTTGCACCGTTGATTACCGCAACACAATTTATAACGCTTTACTCGAAGACCTAATATTAATAATATAGATCTCCAATATTAGAATAATATCATCACAGATAATTTTCTTATCAGTCAAAACATATTTTCTAATCTCGTAATAATTTTTGGATAATTATTACCATATATCACCATTTTAAAACCGTATTTAAATGAATTAAATACAACATAATTCCTTAATCATTAATATTCATTTAATATAAAATATTAATGAAAATCATTACATAATATTATAAGTCTATACAGCACATAAAACTTAGCATCAGGTTAGAATATTAAGTTTGAGTTGATACCGACGCAATTTATCATCCCGACGGTCTAGTCGGACAAATATCGAGTTTAAGTTTAATTAAACTCTACCTCAGCACTTAACCATGCCATAGAGTCATATTTATATGATTTAACACTCTTTTTCATTTCATAAGTTATTCGTTAGCACCTAGTAAGTCAAATACTAATCCAGCAACCTGGATTTCATTTCAGCAACCTGAATTCACTATTCTTCTTCATGAAAATTCCAAATCAACTTATTATTTTTCTATCCTTTGGTCAAACACATATACATGTATTTCATGCATAAAAAGTATTTTTCCATAATTTTCCAACATCCTTTGGTATTTTTCAAAAATTAATTTCTAGTGCGTAGCTTAAGAAATTAGCTACCTCGTGCTTAACTCCAGTAATGCCCATCTTTTGGCATAACCTTATATATGTTAACGTGATGGTCCATTTTAAATTTCGTGGCAATCGGAGTTGTAGAACTCCGTTTATAGCGATTTCCGTCGGAAAATCACAAAAATTGTAATGGTCATAACTTGGTCGTTTTAACTCGGAATCAGTTCATTTTTGGACACGAGCTACATATTACCATATATTTTCATTTCCAAAATGGTCGGAGTTTTCCTCACAAGAAAAGTTGACAAAACAGCCCTCACAAAATTCTTGGCAGCTTGTTTTTGTCATTTGGCAGTTTTGGAGTCCTTTGCTAAAACCTATATAAAACGAGTTCTGTAACTCCGATTAATGATCCGTCAATTTTGTTGGGTTCGTATCTTTCCGTACTACAGTTTTCATATATCACAATCAATATTTGGACATGTTAAGCTCCCGGAATTTAGCCCGGAAGTGACTGTTCCAAAACTGTCCTTTTAACAGTTTTCTTAATTTTGTGTAGTTTGGGAGAAATCCCATAACTTGCTCATTTTTCAACCTATTTGCATGATTACAAAGGGATTTTACCCTTAACACATATATCTAACATCCCAAGAACATAAATCACACATATCCATCATAGATTTCAAAGATCCAAAAGCTTAATCACACTTTAAAAGTTCAAAACTTTTTCAGAAAATTCCATTCTTCAATTTCTTTTGATTTCAACCAAAATTAACACCTAATATTTTTAGATCTAAACATGATACACTCATCAACATGTATATACATGGCTTTTGAGTTTATAAACAAAGTTTCTTAGTTCCTCAACCAAGCATCCAACACAATCAAATCTTAAGAAAAAAAAAATTAAGTTTTCTATCTTTTGAAAACCTATCCTCCAATTCATGCTATAGATCTAACTTTTGAAACTTAAAATGGATAGATCCATACATAAAACACTCTAAATCATGTAGATCTAGAGTTTTGAAGATCAATAACTCCAAGTTGTGATTTACAACCAAAAAAAAATAAACTAAACAAAAAGGTGTTATACCTTTGCTTACTTGCTCTCCATCTTCTTCTTCTTCATAGCTTGATCATGGATCTTGATTGGCATGGAAGGTAAAAATCTCCCCTCCTTCTCCTCTTAGAGTGGCCGAAGATGGCCTTCTCTTCCCTCTCTCTATTTCTTAGCAACTTGAAAGAATATAAGAGATGAAAGAAAGAAATAATTATAAGCTAGACTTTTGTGTAGCTTTTCATTAATCAAATGACCACACTCACTCCCTTCTCTTCTTCATGCAATAACCGGTCATATGGCCTCTCCAATGCTCACAATAATTCTCTCATTCTCCCTTATTAATTGCCAAGCTTTTGTTGCAAGAAATGCTAATGTGTTGGACACATATCTAGGCTAGAGCTAGGCTAGGGTTAGGGTTGGTCACCAACTAAAGTGAGACATTAATGTATTCATCCCCCCTTTATCCTAGCTCACATGGCCGGCCACTTGGCTAAAAAAAATTGCTCCAAGTTTGTTTTCTATTTTACCTCTTATTTGAGTTAACAAATGTCCAAAAATTCCTCTCCAACTTAGGCTAAAAATTGAGCCATTCTTTTAATGTCTTGCTTGGTCCTCTAACCAATTTCATTCACCAATACTTGAGCTATAAAATATACATAGTCCAATTCCTTTAATTCTTATCCAACCCAAATCATTTAATTAGGGATTTTACTTCTCCAATTAAAACACAAATCCTTGATCATGCACACTCATTTCCTTAACCCAATTAGACTTGCTATAATTAGGTTATAAAATTTATCAACCGAGATATATAAAATAAATCTCCTAGAATTAGTAAGTATTCTAAATACTACAATTCTCTTTTTCCATAACCCTTAAGTTATAAAATCCTTCATTCCTAATATATAATTAGGGTTACACTAGTTTCTTTTGTTTGTTTATATAATAAACAAATATACACCATCACATAATGTTCATACTCATTTCACACAACTTTTTAACCCTTAGGGTTTAATACTCCGCATTAGGATTCCCAAATTGGGGTTTCAAATTCTCGAAACTGAAACTAGGGTTTCAGAATATATCGTTAGGATTTTCTAACTTAATCACCATATTCATATCATGAATTTAGGGTTTCGGATTGCCGAAACTAAAATTAAAGTTTCTGAGCGTACCGTTAGGGTTTCTAACAATTCGTTAGATTTTTCTAACTTAATAAACGTATAACTAACATAACTTTAGGGTTTGCTAAAGTTATAACTTATCTGATCAATCCTTGATCTCAAATCATTACGGTTCACATATATAATCAAATATACTAACTAGTATCACTTTGATACTTATCCTGATAATTCTTCAAAAGAATTTTAAATCTACCATAATATTATACCTCATTACTAGACTATCACTTACAGTCTATCACATAATTCAAGTCTTATCCAAAACTTTTGAAATTCCTGGAATTTCATTACATAACTGCCAATTCAATACACTTATTTCCTGTCTAGGTCCTAATATTGAACCTTAAATCAATCAATTAAGATTTTAATAAATTCTCCAAATTCTCGGGTTGTCACAGTTGAGCTCACCCTTTTCCTTGTTGTTCCATTTTTCTTCTAAGGAGGTGAGAACAGAGCAGGATCTAGTCAGGGTATGGAGTGATGGTTCTAGAAAGATGTTTTAGCAGTCCTCATTATTTCTGTAAAATAGTGTATGAATAATTTTAATGAGGACTTATTTGGGTGTAGATATTGTCTATAAGACAATATTTGTATTTAAACTCACAATATGTGTTGTCGTATTTTGCACGATAATTTTATTATTGAAGTTGTAGTTTGCTTTCTGTACCATGTATTTGGCGACTCAGAATAGGTGTTGTATACCTATTTTGGGGGCGTCACAGTTGGTATCAAAGCTTAGGGATATGGTATCTGGCGGAGATCGGGGAATAGAACTAGGAGGGGAGAGATGAGTAAATCCTCCTCTAGTGTGTCCTATCTAAGCTTATTTGTTGGTCGATCATAATATAGGGATATTATGTGATATGTCAATTTGTTTTATTAACCCTTGTTTTATGGAAGTATTTAAGAATGGCTGCTATGAACGTTAACAATGGAGTGTATGAGACTGTGGAACAACCTTTAGTCACAAACCAGGAGAACGTGTAACAGGAAGACAATATTCCTCTTGTAAATAACATTACTGAGCAAACGATAAATGATGGAATGTTTAGGAGCTTTTTGAAGTTCATGTAAAATCAGACGAGGGAGACTCGTGTACAAAATACGGGTGGAAATGATGGCAACGCGCAGTCTATCACAGCCAAGCAGTTCAAGGAGTTGGGACCACCAGATTTCTGGGGAAAGCCCGATCCAATTAAGGAAAAAACATGGGTCAAGCAAATTACTAAGATATTCGATGTCTTGGGATACACGGAGGAATATAAGGTTCCATTCGCCACCTTTATATTCCGTGGTGAGGCAGATTACTGGTGGGAATCTGTGAAGCGTACCCAGCCATCCGCACTTAACATATCTTGGAAAAGATTTCAGAAACTGTTCAATGACAAGTACTTTCCTGAAAGTATTCGTCATATGAAGGAGGTAGAGTTTATTAGACTGGAACAGAACAACATGACGGTGTCTCAGTACGAGGCAAAGTTCGTGGAGTTATCCAGGTTTGCACCTCATTTGGTGGAGAATGAGGAACGTATGACGCGGATGTTTTTGAGAGGTCTAAAACCCGAGATTCGTCAATACCTTATCTCTCATAAATTTTCTCTGTATTTAGATGTTGTCAATAGGGCTCAATTACTAGAGCGAGATAATGAGTATACTCAACCAAGGGATCACAACCAGGGTCATATCGGTGACAACAATCATCAGAGCGACGATAACCAACGTGGAGGGAAGAATACGGACAAAAGAGGTAACCACTCGGGTGGTAATCGTGGCCATGATAATAGAAGAGGTGAGTTTAGTGGAAATTTCAAAAAGAGGAGATTCAACAATGACGGGAAGACATCAGCAGCAGCAGCACCAACAATAAATTCTAGGGAAGGAGAACGACCGCCAGTTAGATGTTACAAATGCGGAAAAGAGGGACATATCAGCCCAAACTACCCACAACAATCCAAGGTATGTTATAACTATGGAAAGGAAGGTCACATAGCTCGGGATTGTTCTGTAGCAAAACCAAGTTCACCGGGGATGGTGACTCCAAGGGCTGTCCCGGATAAGTCAAAATCAGCGGTTCCTGGAAGAGCGTTTGTTGTGACTGGCCAAAACATGAGGAACCCAAACGAGGTGATCATGGGTAAGCTAATCTTGAATTCTTACGAAGTATATACCTTACTAGATACCAGTTTTACACATTCTTTTATCTCTCCTGCTTGTGCTCAACATTTAAACTTGACTCCGGAGAAATTGGACTTTAACTTATCTGTTGAAACTCCGTTGGGTGAAACCTTCATTACATCTACTGTTTATAAATCTTGCTTGATCCAAGTTGTCACTATCACATTACATGTTGATCTTACCTCTTTAAAGATACTTGCTTTTGATGTGATTTTAGGGATTGATTGGTTAACCACTCATCATGCCAAAATTGATTATTTTCGTAAGGTTGTTAATTTTCATATTCCTAACCAACCTGTCATACGAATTCAAAAAGCTAAACCACTAAAATCAGTCACTGTCATATCAAGCCACAAAGCTATTCGTTTATTGAAAAATGGATGCCAAGCTTTTTTAGCCCATGTTATTGATTTGAATAAAGACAAGTCAGATTTGGATAATATTTCTGTTGTTAGAGAATTTCCTGATGTATTTCCTGAAGAACTTCTCGGTCTACCCCCAGAATGTGATGTTGAATTCTTTATTGACCTTGAACCGGGTACAAAACCCATTTCTAAAACTCCATATCGAATGGCTCCTATTGAACTTCAGGAGTTAAAAGTCCAACTACAGGAATTGTTAGACATCGGTTTCATTCGTCCTAGTACATCTCCTTAGGGTGCTCCTATTTTATTCGTAAAGAAGAAAGACGGGAGTATGCGACTTTGTATTGACTACCGAGAATTGAACCATGTCACCATCAAGAATAAGTATCCTCTACCTCGCATTGATGACATGTTTGACCAGTTACAAGGAGCACAATTCTTTTCAAAGATCGACCTTCGTTCTGGATATAATTAGCTGAAGATTAAAACTGAGGATATTCCAAAGACTGCCTTCAGAACTCGGTACGGGCATTATGAATTATTAGTCATGTCTTTTGGATTGACTAATACTCCTGCTGCTTTCATGGATATGATGAACCGAGTATTCAAGAAATATTTGGATCAGTTCGTTGTTGTCTTTATTGATGACATCCTGATTTATTCCAAAAGCCGTGAAGATCATGAGCACCATTTGAAGCTGATACTTGAAAAGCTTCGTGAAAATAAGTTATATGCCAAGCTGAAGAAATATGAGTTCTGGCTTGAGGAAGTAGCATTCCTTGGGCACGTGGTGTCAAAACATGGAGTATCTGTTGAACCGGTGAAGATTGAAGCAATACAAATTTGGGAGCAACCGAAGTCGGTGACCGAAGTACGTAGCTTTTTGGGCTTAGCTGGTTATTAATGGAGATTCGTGGAAGGATTTTTCTAAAATCGCTACTCTGTTAACTCAGTTGACTCGGAAGGATACAAAATTTATATGGAGTGAGGAATGCGAGAAGAGTTTCCAAGAGCTCAAGAGGAAATTCATTTCGGCACCTGTTCTAGCAATACCATCTGGTTCAGATGGATTTGTTATCTACAGTGATGCTTAAGGAAAAGGGTTAGGATGTGTTTTCATGCAACATGGGAAAGTCATAGCCTATGCCTCGCGACAACTCAAAGAATATGAGAGGAATTATCCAACTCATGATTTGGAGTTGGCGGCAGTAGTATTAGCGTTGAAAATTTGGAGACACTACCTGTATGGGGAGAAAGTGGAGATCTATACGGATCATAAAAGCCTCAAATATTTCTTCACCCAAAAAGATTTCAACATGCGGTAGCGATGTTAGCTTGAGCTATTGAAAGATTACGACCACACTATTCAATATCATCCTAGAAAAGCGAACGTAGTAGCTGACGTATTGAGTAAAAGATTATATACGAGTACGAGTGCGATATTGTCAATGCAAAGGCCCATTTTGTATGACTTGCAAAGGATGGAGATAGAGTTAAAGACTCCAGGGACCCACATGATGATGGCAAATATACGAGTAGAACCTACTTTAATTGATAAAGTTAGAGTTGCTCAAGGTGCGGACCTGGGGCTGATGCGTATGAAGAAGAAAGTACAAGAAGGTGTTATTCCAGAAACAAGAATCAATGAAGAAGGAATACTTCGATTCAACTCTAGACTTTGCGTTGCTAACGATTCTGACTTGAAGCATTGAATCATGATGGAGGCACACAAAACCCCGTTTGCAATCCATCCTGGGAGTACCAAAATGTATCATGATATTCAACATACATTTTGGTGGAATAATATTAAGAGAGAGATCGTGGAGTTTATCTCGAGGTGTTTAACCTGTCAACGTGTAAAGGCGGAGAATCAAGTGCAAAAGGGTCCATTGCAACCACTTGAGATTCTGGAATGGAAGTGGGAACACATTACCATGGATTTCGTTACGGGTCTTCCCAAAGTTTCTCAAGGCATAGATGCGATTTTGGTTATTGTTGATAGATTAACCAAGTCTGCTCATTTCTTGCCAATACGTGGGACTTATTCCCTTGAACGCCTTGCTCGTATGTACGTGAATGAGATTGTGAGATTGCAAGGCATGCCAGTATCCATAGTTTCGGATCGTGACCCAAGATTCACTTTACAATTTTGGGTTAGCTTGCGAAAAGCTATGGGCACGAATTTGCGATTCAGTTCGGCATACCATCCTCAAACGGACGGACAATCAGAGAGGACTATTCAAACCCTTGAAGATCTATTAAGATTCTGTGTCCTAGATTTCAAAGAAAGTTTGGATAAGTACTTGCCACTGGTGGAATTCTCCTACAACAACATTTATCAATTAAGTATAGGCATGGCTCCATTTGAGGTGTTGTATGGAAGAAAGTGTCGTTCTCTAATATGCTGGGACGAGGTGGGTGAAACAACTTTGTTGGGACCGAAATTGGTACGCATTATTACCGAAAATATTCAAATGATTCGACAACGTATTCAAACCTCACAAGATCGACAAAAGAGTTATGCTGATCTTCATCGAAAGGACGTGAAATTTAATATTGGAGATCATGTACTGTTACGTATTGCTCCATGGAAGGGAGTTACAAGATTTGGGAAGAGAGGAAAGCTCAATCCATGATTTATTGGTCCATTTGAAATTCTTAACCGAATAGGAAATGTGGCCTATAGACTAGCATTACCTCCAAGTATGTCTCCTGTTCATAATATTTTTCATATATCTATGCTTCATAAATATGTGAAAGACCCGAACCATATTATTGAGTTAGAACCAGAAGAGATAACCGAAGATTTAACATACGAGGAGGTACCTGTTAAGATCTTGGATAGGAAAGAGCATGTCTTACGCACCAAGGTTATACAACAAGTTAGGGTTTTGTGGAGGAACCATGCTATTGAAGAAATGACCTGGGAGTTGGAATCGAAAATGAAAGCAAGATACCCTCACCTGTTCGAAACACCAGGTACGTATGTCAATTTCGAGGACGAAATTTTATAAGGAGGGGAGGTTGTAAGACCCCAACTTATTATAAATAAAATTGAATTTTCTCTATTCATTATTATAAATTAATAAGCTATTAATTTGATATAATGTTTTGGTTATGGGTGAAATGTGCAAATTTTGCAAATTAAGCAAGTGGTTATAAAATATTCATTTTGTCGGAGAATATTCATTTGGTCGTGGAATATTCTTTTTGTCGGGAATATACGTACGATTGCGCAGTCAATTGTGGGCCCCATAACGGAATAACTGTCAGATGAAGAAAACGACAAAGTTTGAGTTTTATAAATAACGACGTAATTGTTATTGTTAACACTGTTGGATTACCTGGTGGTTAAAATACAGTAATACGCATGGTTGCACAGTAGCACACGGTATTTCACAATATTGTTGAGTTATTGATTCGTACGTAAGAAGGCACTACTGAATAATTGTTACAGTAGTTACTGTTCAATATTTTATGTTATTGATTCAATAATTATTGCATTGTTAGTTTATATTATTATTGTTTCAATAATTATCACTGCACAATATTTCCCATTACCAGATCAATAATTCATATTATTTGAATAATATTATTAGACAACATTATTGGAAATATCTAGAAAGTTTGGTCAATGAGAGGTTTTGTCACCTAATTACGCGCCAATAAGGAGAAATCCTTATTAGAAAGCCCCTTCTTTCCTGGGAACGACCTGGTTGTCATAATTGTGAATCTGTAATATTATTTGTGAATAATTAATTATTGATTTATATGATAATGAAATATTTATTTGATATAAATGATGGATTTATTTATTTTATGTGGTTATTAATGAAGGAATTAATGCTGAGGTGTTTTATCAGTATTTTGTCGGAATGAAAGTATTAAAAATCACCCATTTGTGGATTTCAGATATTTTCTATTTGGAATTTGGAAAAACTCAAAGCTAAAAAGTTGTAGAGAATTCGATTTCAGGCAGAATGGATATAAAATTCGTATTTTTCTGATAAACGGGCTATTTTCTATGAGTTATTGAAGTTTCAGAAAATAAAATAATTTTTATTAAATTATGGGTGGGACCCACTCTTGTTTGAAACATGTGGGCTGCTGATTTTGTTCAAAGATGGCTGGTATTAAATGTCCAATCTAGCATGCATTGAATGAAAAGAAAGAAATAATAATATTCTATTATTTTAGTCTCTTATGGCGTTCTAGCATTTTCCTATAAATAGACGCTTAGGTTAGAATTGAAAATCACACCAGAAACAAGTTTTCTTTCTCTCTAGATTATAGAGCGTATTTTTTATGAGTATTTTGATACTTTGAGAGTTGTTGTTCGGTACAAGTTTCATTCAACTTTCTATCCGATATTCCGATCAGAAGTACCGTTATTTTGAGGTAAGGGATGTTATTTTCTTCTTAAATGATATTATTTTCTTCAATATCATTATGCCAAAATATTGGTGAACTTTTTAATCAAATTTGGAACTTTTTGTGTCGACAACACTATTCACATATACGACACTATTCACGAATACGACACTATTCACCGAAAAATAATAATTTTCCTTTTTGTCCAAGATGTCTATTTTGGCTACTATCTTTGATTGTATCCATGTTTTGATCGTTATTTTTGAATTCTGCTTCACAATTGATTATTATGAACTATTATTGATCTTGGATAAACTGTTATACGAATTCCTAATATTTGTCCTTCTGTCTCACGGATTCGTTTTCTTTGAAATATTTTTCATCATCCTCAGTCCTAAATGATGATATTACTTAATATCTTTGGCCTGTAGTGTAAAGATGAATGATTAACTGATGAATATCTTTGGCCCTTAGTGCAAAGATGAACAGGTGTTGAGATGAACATGACCAACTGGTGATACAACTGAATATCTTTGGCCTGTAGTGCAAAGATGAATATTTGATTAAAGATGTATATTGATTGTTGTTACAGGGATAAAATGTTGATGATGGACTTTTAAATCTTAGAAGATAGTAGAATTCATTCTCTACGTGACTCTTCTAATGGATTGCTATTTCCGCTGTAGAATATTGATCTAAAACTTGTTGTCTACTATATTTTATCAGATTTTTCCCTGTTGAGGACTATTGATAATTTGTTGTATATTATCTTAGACATAATATTCTTTACTGGGCTAGTTGAGCTCACCCTTTTCCTTTTTGTTCCATTTTTTTTCTCAGGAGGGGAGAACATAACAGGATCTAGTCAGGGTATGGAGTGATGGTTCTAGAAAGATGTTTTAGCAGTCCACACTATTTCTGTAAAATATTGTATGAATAATTATAATGAGGACTTATTTGGGTGTGGATATTGTCTAGAAGACAATATTTGTATTTAAACTTACAGTATGTGTTGTCGTATTTTGCACGACAATTGTATTATTGAAGTTGTAGTTTGCTTTCTGTACCATTATTTGGCGACTCAGAATAAGTGTTGTATACCTATTTTGGGGGCGTCACAGTTGGTATCAAAGCTTAGGGATATGGTCTCTGGCGGAGATCGGGGAATTGAACTAGGAGGGGAGAGATGAGTAATTCCTCCGCAAGTGTGTCCTATCTAAGTTTATTTGTTGGTCTGTTATAATATAGGGATATTATGTGATATGTTAATTTGTTTAATTAACCCTTGTTTTATGGCAGTATTTAAGAATGGCTGCTGAGAACGTTAACAATGGAGTGTATGAGACTGTGGAACAACCTTTAGTCACAAACCAGGAGAACGAGCAACAAGAAGACAATATTCCTCCTGTAAATAACACTATCGAGTAAACGATGAATGATGGAATGTTTAGGAGCTTTTTGCAGTTCATGCAAAATCAGACGAGGGACACTTGTGTACAAAATACGGGTGGAAATGAGGGAAATGCACGGTCTGTCATAGCCAAGTAGTTCAAAGAGTTGGGACCACTAGATTTCTGGGGAAATCCCGATCCAATTAAGGCGAAAACATGGGTCAAGTAAATTACTAAGATATTCGATGTCTTGGGATGCACGGAGGAACAGAAGGTTCTATTCGCCACCTTTATGTTCCGTGATGAGGCAGATTACTGGTGGGAATCTGTGAAGCGTACCCAGCCAGCCGCACTTAACATGTCTTGAAAAAGATTTCAGAAACTGTTCAATGACAAGTACTTTCCTGAAAGTATTCGTCATATGAATGAGGTAGAGTTTATTAGACTGGAACAGAACAACATAACGGTGTCTCAGTACGAGGCAAAGTTCGCGGAGTTATCCAGGTTTGCACCTCATTTGGTGGAGAATGAGGAACGTATGACGCGGATGTTTCTGAGAGTTCTAAAACCCGAGATTCGTCAATACCTTATCTCTCATAAATTTTCTCTGTATTTAGATGTTGTCAATAGGGCTCAATTACTAGAGCGAGATAATGAGTATACTCAACCAAGGGATCACAACCAGGGTCATTCCGGTGACATCAATCATCAGAGCGACGATAACCAACGAGGAGGGAAGAATACGGACAAAAGTGGTAACCACTCGGGTGGTAATCGTGGCCATGATAATAGAAGAGGTGAGTCTAGTGGAAATTTTAAAAAGAGGAGATTCAACAATGACGGGAAGACATCAACAGTAGCAGCAGCACCAACAACAAATTCTAGGGGAGGAGAACGATTGCTAGTTAGATGTTACAAATGCGGAAAAGAGGGACATATCAGCCCAAACTGCCCACATCAATCCAAGGTATGTTCTAACTTTGGAAAGGAATGTCACATAGCTCAGGATTGTTCTGTAGCAAAACCAAGTTCACCGGGGATGGTGACTCCAAGGGCTGTCCCGGATAAGTCGAAATTAGCTGTTCATGGAAGAGCGTTTGTTGTGACTGGCAAAAACATGAGAAACCCGAACGAGGTGATCACGGGTAAGATAATCTTAAATTCTTGTGATGTTTATACCTTACTAGATACCAGTTCTACCCATTCTTTTATATCTCCTGCTTGTGCTCAACATTTAAACTTGACTCCGAAGAAATTGGACTTTAACTTATCTGTTGAAACTCCGTTGGGTGAAACCTTCGTTACATCTACGGTTTATAAATCTTGCTTGATCCAAGTTGGCAGTATCACATTACCTGTTGATCTTATCTCTTTAAAGATACTTGCTTTTGATGTGATTTTAGGGATTGATTGGTTAACCACTCATCATGCCAAAATTGATTATTTTCGTAAGGTTGTTAGTTTTCATATTCCTAACCAACCTGTCATACGAATTCAAACAACTAAACCACTAAAATCAGTCATTGTCATATCAAGCCACAAAGCTATCCGTTTATTGAAAAATGGATGCCAAGCTTTTTTAGCCCATGTTATTGATTTGAATAAAGACAAGTCAGATTTGGATAATATTTCTGTTGTTAGAGAATTTCCTGATGTATTTCCTGAAGAACTTCTCGGTCTACCCCCAGAATGTGATGTTGAATTCTTTATTGACCTTGAACCGGGTACAAAACCCATTTCTAAAACTCCATATCGAATGGCTCCTATTGAACTTCAGGAGTTAAAAGTCCAACTACAAGAATTGTTAGACATCGGTTTCATTCGTCCTAGTACATCTCCTTGGGGTGCTCCTGTTTTATTCGTAAAGAAGAAAGACGGGAGTATGCGACTTTGTATTGACTATCGAGAATTGAACCATGTCACCATTAAGAATAGGTATCCGCTACCTCGCATTGATGACATGTTTGACCAGTTACAAGGAGCACAATTCTTTTCAAAGATCGACCTTCGTTCTGTATATCATCAGCTGAAGATTAAAACTGAGGATATTCCAAAGACTGCCTTTAGAACTCGGTACGGGCATTATGAATTCTTAGTCATGTCTTTTGGATTGACTAATGCTCCTGTTGCTTTCATGGATATGATGAACCGAGTATTCAAGGAATATTTGGATCAGTTCGTTGTTGTCTTTATTGATGACATCCTCATTTATTCCAAAAGCCGTGAAGATCATAAGAACCATTTGAAACTGATACTTGAAAGGCTTCGTGAAAACAAGTTATATTCCAAGCTGAAGAAATGCGAGTTTTAGCTTGAGGAAGTTGCATTCCTTGGGCACGTGGTGTCAAAACATGGAGTATCTGTTGACCCGATGAAGATTAAAGCAATACAATGTTGGGAGCAACCGAAGTCGGTGACCGAAGTGCGTAGCTTTCTGGGCTTAGCTGGTTATTATCGGAGATTCGTGGAAGGATTTTCTCGAATCGCTACTCCGTTAAATCAGTTGTCTAAAAGGATACAAAATTTGTATATAGCGAGGAATGCGAGAAGAGTTTCCAAGAGCTCAAGAGGAGACTAATTTCGGCACCTGTTCTGGCAATACCATCTGGTTCGAATGGATTTGTTATCTACAGTGATGCTTCAGGCAAAGGGTTAGGATGTGTTTTCATGCAACATGGGAAAGTCATAGCCTATGCCTCGCGACAACTAAAAGAATATGAGAGGAATTATCCTACTCATGATTTGGAGTTGGCAGCAGTCGTATTCGCGTTGAAAATTTGGAGACACTACCTGTATGGGGAGAAAGTGGAGATCTATATGGATCATAAAAGCCTCAAATATTTCTTCACCCAAAAAGAACTCAACATGCAGCAGCGATGTTGGCTTGAGCTATTGAATGATTATGACCACACTATTCAATATCATCCTGCAAAAGCGAACGTAGTAGCTGACGCATTGAGTAGAAGATCATATGCGAGTACGAGTGCGATATTGCCAATGCAAAGATGTTTTCTATGAATTATTGAAGTTTTAGAAAATAAAATAATTTTTTATTAAATTATGAGTGGGACCCACTCTTGTTTGAAACATGTGGACTGCTGATTTTGTTCAAAGATGGCTGGTATTAAATGTCCAATCTAGCATGGGTTGAATGAAAAGAAAGAAATAATAATATTCTATAATTTTAGTCTCCTATGGCGTTCTAGCATTTTCCTATAAATAGACGCTTAGGTTAGAATTGAAAACCACACCAGAAACAAGTGCTCAGTCCTAAATGATGATATTACTGGATATCTTTGGCCTGTAGTGCAAAGATGAATGATTAACTGATGAATATCTTTGGCCCGTAGTGCAAAGATGAACAGGTGTTGAGATGAACATGACCAACTGGTGATACAAATGAATATCTTTGGCATGTAGTGCAAAGATGAATATTTGATTAAAGATGTATATTTATTGCTGTTACAGGGATAAAATGTTGATGATGGGAAAGAGGGGACTTTCCAATAAGGATTTCTCCCTATTGGTGCGCAATTAGGTGACCAAACCTCTCCTTTAAAGAACTTCTAGACATTGTCAATATTGCAAATAATAATATTAATAACTTTGTCACCTCAATTATTGATTTAATAATATATATAAAATATCGACAATAATTGAATCAAATAACGTGAGATACTATGCAACAACTACGTAGCAATAATTGAACAAAACTGAGTGACTTCTCATGTAATCATCAATAATCAATACCGTGTGCTACTATGCAATCACGCGTATTACTGTACTTTTAACACCGGGTGTTTCAACAGTTAACGGTAAAACTTCCGTCGTTATTTTCATAAAAAGATACTTTTGTCGTTTTCTCAATTCGACAATAATTCCTTTGTGGGGTCCACCAATGATTATGCCGTCGTACGAATATTCCCTGTTAAAACGAATATTCCTCGACCAATCGAATATTATATAACAACTTGCGTACTTTGTAAAAATTATAAATATTACCCAAAACTATAACATTATAACAAATTCAAACCTTAATAAAAAAATGATATTTATAGAAAATTCATCTTTATTCATAAAAGTTGGGGTCTTACAACCTCCACTTCGTAGAAATTTTTCCCTCCAAATTAGGGTACGTACCTGGTATTTCGAAGAGGTAAGGATACCTTGATTTCTTTTCAGATTCTAACTCCCAGTTCATTTCCTCAACGTCGTGGTTTCTCCACAAGACTTTGATTTGAGGTATAACCTTGGAGCGTAGAATATGTTTGTCGACATCGAGATTTTTGAGTGTCCCTTTTTGTTACTTGTTCTTTGGTGTTCTCATGTTAATTTGAGATTTGTTTGAAAAAACAAGTGAAAAAGGTCCACATGTATAATGTCGACGACTTGACTTTAAGAGTCGCCAGTTGGTGTATTTAACTGGTTGTACCAACGCAACTGAAAAGGTTTGCACATTGACTCAGTGATGTGACACTGCTAAACGGGTCTGTGAAACCGAGATTCATTTGGGTTCGGGGGCTTGATTATACGGAGGGAAGGAGTTAGGAACCCCCAACATCCGTGTTGCCACGGTGACCACCACTTTTCAAAGAAACTGTTATATGAATGTGTGTGTGTGTGGATTAATGTGCAATTATTTGGAACTAGTGTTGTACCTCGTTCGCACCTATATACATAGGGTTTGAATTTACAGAAAAATTCTGTCTTAAACAAGATATAGCAACGAAGTTTTGTAAAAAGAGGTTTTTCAAACCCATTGCTCAATAGTAATTGAGGCCTTTGATACTTCCATTTTATTATTAAATGTTCAGCTTATTTGTTTTTATTTTCGAGATGCGAAACATCTTCGAGAAAATAATATACAGCAGTGCCGAACTCCTCATGGGCATGACAGCCATCCAACGAAATTCGTACACTGTAAATAATGTTCAAGCTGCTTACAGCTGAAAAAGTCCATCACAGGAACCGAATCTAGATTCAGTCGACTGAATCTGTGATCACATGATTCCTAGGCTCACATGATACTGCAGTTTATATGGAAAGCAATAAGCAATTATATATATATATATATATATATATATATATATATATATATATATATATATATATGCCAGTTCAGGAACGGACTGGTCCGTTAACGGACCAGCCTTTATCGACGGACTGTCCGTCGCTAAAGCTCATAACAAGCAATGTTTCCGTCGCTAAAGACTGGTCCATTAACGGGCCAGTCCATTGGAGAACGGCTGCATATATATATATATATATATATATATATATATATATATATATATATATATATATATATATATGTGTGTGTGTGAGTGTGTGTGTGTGTGTGCATGATCAGCCACCACGAAGCAACTCCATGGGGGATCAGTAAAGTAATATATAAAAGCTGTAACTATATATATATATATATGTGTGTGTGTGTGTGTGTGTGTGTGTGTGTGTGTATGATCAGCCACCATGAAGCAACTCCATGGGGGATCAGTAAAGTAAATAAAGCTGTAAAAATGATCAACCGCCACGAAGTAAACTACAGGCGGAACAAAATGTAAATAAAGCTGTAAAAGCGATCAATGCCATGAAGTAAACTCTGGGCGGGACAAAATATAAATAAAGTTGTAAAAGCAATCAACCGCCACGAAATAAACTGTAGGCAGGACGAAATGTAAATAAAGCTATAAAAGGCCACGAAGTAAACTCTAGGCTTGACAGAAATATATATATATATATATATATATATATATATATATATATATATATATATATAAGCAAGTAAATGCTCGGATGTAAAATCCAGGCTCATTAGACAAAGTCTGACAACATTTCATATATATAAGTATATATATATAGAAAAACAAGTAAACGCTCCAGACATAAGTCTAGGCTCAATCGAGCCATAACTCGATAATGTTAGTCCGTATAAAAATATATACATATATATAAGTATATATATACAAACAGAAATGAAATCCACGAACCGAAGTTCGGACATACGCACACAATACGACTCTCAATGTGTAGAATAGTGTATGCCAATATGAAGAGAAAGGCTTTATAGAGTGTAAGAAGGCTTACAGTGGGCTGCTTTTGCAGACTTCTATGACTAAATGTATAAACACTCATCTCCCGCCGGTAAATATATGACTATATATGGGCTAACAGGTGTTTAAAAAGGGCAAGAACTCAATATAGGGTGTGTATAAAGCTAATTGGACAGGGCTTCCTCGCCTTTTTTCTCCCTAAAATGGCTTTCCCAAGCCCTATATAGATAGAACTGATGGCCACTGGTGTACCTGCGGCATCCTCAGATACACCTGTGACTGCCCGAGTGCCCAGGATTTCACGGGTCCTGTCGTCTCGAAGTACATGCACTTGTGCACTATAATGTCCACTCGAACTTGCAGAACTTTAATCCGAGCATTCGAACGAGGTATACAAGACAATTTTTGAACTGCTTTTGTCAAGAGTTATGCAATGACATGCGATATGCCCTTTTTGATTCTAGGAAGATGGGTCCATGACTGAAATAGCATTTTTGGGTTACGATCAGGCAATCTGGTGAGTCGTTTTACGTAGTTTTTGCTCCGAAGTTAAGATATGAGTCTTGTAGGACTAATTTTGAATCAATTTGAGTTGACCTGAGTGTATTTGATTTGAAGTGAAGTTGAGTTGGCAAAATAACCATTTTGCCCCTCCCGGAGTTATCTCCGGTTTTCGCACAATTGTAGTGGGTTTTTCCCAGGGTTATCTCTAAGATGGTCAGGCTATTGACTCTGAATATACTCAGGGTTATCTCTAAGGTTGGAATTGATGTTGTGGTCCTCCAGGATTATATCTGGAGTGTGAAAAAGATGTTTTTTCCCTCCTGCACAATTAGTAATAGGAAAAGAAAATTTCGAGTGTCTACATATGCCCCTCTTTATCATGTTCATGCAATGCAATGCAATGGAATGGACATGATAAAGATTATTAGAGACTTGAAACATGACAATGTATTTTTAATGATGCTGATCGCAATGTAGTGAATGTGATGATAAATGTTTAAAATGTTTTCGCACATCGCACATCGCATTTCACACTTAATATTTCACTTTTTGCATTTGGCCAATCGCACTTCATAAATCGCACATCGCATTTCGCATATCGCAGATCGTAAATCACAAATTGAAAATCACAATGTAATGAATGTTATGATGCATGTTAAAAATGTTTTTGCAAATCGCTTTACCTTTACCGATCATTACTGATGCCTATGCAGGTGTTGACTCGAATGGTTTGGCATTTAATCGCTAACGCTTGTTTGATAAAGATAAGTTGAGATGTTTTCCACATCTTTGATGGGGATGACGTTCTGAAATCACCAGACCTTTCTAATGTATACGCTTGTAGTTTGCAACGGTGTCTACCCTGTTGGTAGTTGAATACGTTGACATTGTCCAATTGTTTC
The DNA here is from genome assembly GCA_020205505.1 of Panax japonicus. Lineage (NCBI taxonomy): Eukaryota > Viridiplantae > Streptophyta > Magnoliopsida > Apiales > Araliaceae > Panax > Panax japonicus. The sequence goes on from CM035103.1 coordinate 11,795,072, forward strand.
GGTTCCCACTCAAATAGTGGTATTCAAAACTTTCATCGCTGAACTGTCTTGATGTTGCACTGATTTGAAGATAATGGTTTAGAATACCGGATCCTGCGATACCTTTGCTGAAGTAATATTCAAAGGTTTGCTTCGCCAGACTCATCCTGATGTTACGCTTGATAGAAATGTACGTTGATGTAGCGCTTCACCCTTTTTGAGGTGATTTGGAGTTTCCTTTCGCTGTTGGGTGCTTGTGCCCCATTTCCTTGAACATTTGATTTGCGACCTGGCTGAACTGATGACCTAAATGCTGCTGATATCCCGGGAGGGTGAATCTCGCTCTTTCGCTATCAAACTTTTAAACTTCAGTGTAGAGGCCTCAATTTATGAGGATTTGACATAAATTAACATGTTTAACGGTGTATTTTTCATTCATCATACCTTTTGTCATTGGCCTTAAGTTAATAACTTTTTGATTATTTTCCCCTTCTTTCGTAGGGGCACACTTCAGGAGTTTTCTTTCTTTTGATGAGAGGCCTGATCCCGCCTTAAAATCCTTAGCTTTCATGGAATGGGAAAAATGCCCCAGTCCTTTCGCATGTTGTTGCCGGGGATTTATATGAGAAACTCTCTTTGTTGATCAAATAGCGAGTGAGCAATATCCGAATCGATAATGAGATGATATGAGGGAAGCTCTGATGATAATGTACCATTCTGATGGTGTTGACTGATGCATTTTCTTCCTTACGATGGTTGATAAATGCCCCAGTGTTGAGTTATCGCTGTTTCTAAGATTTCCCCAATCTTGTTGTAAGGGTCCCAAAATCAGGTTGTCGCCGATTTTAAAATTGCCCCAGCCTTGCTTGTTGTCTGGGATAGTTGCTTTGATAGATGGGCTGAAAAGATATCGAGATCGCAAGAGGCTTTTACCTCCATACCCGATGGTGAGCAGGTAATGGATTTAGGCTTGGATGTCTTCAATCATTTTTCTTGACTTGTTCTCGCAATCGACCTTGATGATTTTATGAAGACTTGTTTATTGAGGGTGTCGGCTCTTTGAAGGTCCTCGCTGCTGGTTGTCTTGGCGTATCGTTGTTTCTTCTTTTCTGGGATTTATGCCAGATTTGATGGAATGACATTGAAGTGTTGTTGGGTCTTCTCAACATGGGTCGCTGACTTGAAGGGTTGTTCTTGAGCGTAGACTTGGGATTGATGTTCGGGTTTGGATATTTCTTTTGAGGGTTCGACCGCACCACTGATGGCTGCCTATATACTCCTGGATGTGTGGGAGATCAGGTCTGCATAGTTCTTGCTTGATAAGATAAATAGTTTGAGAAGTTTTTGTTTGAGAAGTGTTTATTTGAGAAGTGTTTGGTTTGAGAAGTGTTTGGATGAGAAGTGTTTGGTTGAGAAGTGCTTGGATTGAGAAGTGTTTGGTTGAGAAGTGTTTGGTTGAGTTTTTTGAGATTTTGTTTGGTTTAACTGCACCATAAATGGCTGCCTACGTACTCATATTGATGAGGGGAGATCAGGTCTTTCGTAGTTCTGGCTTGTTGAGATGAAACCTGAATGACTTGTTTTTTGATTTTTTTTTACTTTTTTTTACTTTTCTTTTTCTCTTTTTTTTCTTTTTTCTCTTTTTTTGCTATTTTTTTCTTTTTTGTTTGTTTTTTTTCTTTTTTGTTTGTTTGTTTGTTTTTTTTGTACATGCATGGAAAATAAAAAGCATACTACGAAGAAATTGAAACTGTCCCAACATCTTCTGGAACTTGCAACTTTATCCCCTGGATCTACATCTTTTGGCTAGTTGAGGCCTGATAGTCCAGTTGTCAATGGTTGTGTTGCCTTCAAGGCTTGCGACAGAGGTTACTTCTTGGTTTTGAATGTCTTCAATTATGGCCATAACTTGATCGCTTCCTGGTTCAGTACATTCCTCAAGGATACTTGAGCTGGACCCATCGCAAAAAGGTATGAACTCTTGATTCTTTGATGGGTGGGTTTCCCCGACAACCTCACCACCTTTTCCTTCATCTGTTCCTTCATGCTTTTCCTGAGCCTGAGAGGATTTGACCATGAAATCTCCCTCGAACGGTTGTCGTATTTCATACAAGGAACTTTCCTTTTTTGCTTTTTCTTCCTTGGCAAGGATCAATATTTCATTCGCATCATCCAAGGTTATAAGATCTGGACTGTGGTTGTCATCTTTGGACCACAGGATGTTGGAGGTTGGCAGAGGAATCTCCTTTGGGGATTCCCTTGTCTCCTCTGTCATTTCATGCATTAGGATCACTCCATCTTGTGTTCTGCCAGGATTATCGCTTATAGCCTTCACCTCATCTGAACTGTCTGTCTCGAGTGGATATCTTAATCTTTTTATTTCTTTTTCGCCTTTTTTGGTCATGAGGAATTCTATCTCCAGCTCTCCATTTTCAATGAGATCCTGGATTTTATGTCGCAAAGACCAACATTCCTCAGTCGTATGTCCAAGTGATTTAGAATGGTAGAGACATATCTTGGTGGAATCATAGCTCTTTATCTTGGGATTTACAGGAGGTAATAACTCAGTAATCCTTCATTCGCTTATCAGAAAGTGTAGCATTTCTTCATCGGATTTGCTTAGAGGGGTGAATTTCCGGGCTCTTGTGGAGGTTGTTTGATCTTTCTTCTTTGAGAATTAGCATTCCCCCGAGTGATTTTTCCGTTGGTGAGGTCTGCTAGTATTTTTATCATCCCCCTTTTCTTGGACTTCTAATAGTTGAGCGAAGAAATGCCTTGTATCTTGATGTTGGTGCACTATCAGCTTAGCTAGCAGATTTACTTGATTCTGGATCATCTCTAATTTTTGCATTACCATGATACCTTCCTCCGAGTTTTCCCACTTTAGGACATTTGTTCTGTGCCTTTGGGGGTAATCATCTATCCTTTGTATGCACTTACAAATTGGATACATTTCTGCGCTTCCTGACCCGATCATGTTTACTTCCTTCGTATCATGCTGCAATGGAAGGTCGGTGTTGACATTTTGTTGATCAGGTTGTTGGATCACAATACTACCACTTTCGATCAGATTTTGAATTTTATGCTTTAAGGACCAACAATCTTCTGTATCGTGTCCTGGAGACCCCGAGTGGTAAGCTCATCTTTGGCTTGGATTATATCTTTTGCTCCCTGGTTCTAGAGGTGGAGCTAGTTCGGTAATTTTCTTGTGATCCATTAATATCGCCAACACATGTTCAACAGAATCGCCTAGTGGAGTGAACACCCAATTTTCCGTTCTTTCAAATTTTCTTTTCCTATCTGGGTATTAGTTGAATGCATCCTATTGTTGAGATGGCAGATTGTCTTGTATTTTCCTAATGGGGGGGGGGGACTGTAGGTTGGTCTCCTAACTTGCCCCTGTACAACAAGGGATACAACTTCATTGCCTTTATCAGGTACACCCTTGGGATCGCTCGTATACTTGTCAGTCTGTATATGCTTGGCGAATGCTTCTAAGGCAGTGAAGTCTTTAATCTTGCCTGCCTTCAGGCCCATCTCTGTCATTTCACCGTGTATGATCATTTTTGAGAACGACTTTCCTATGCCTGCTAGGATCCTCTCGTAGTACGGAGCCTCTTGGATATCGATAAACGTCATTACCATCTCAGTTTCTGTCATTGATGGAATGACTTGCGCTGCTAGATGTCTCCACTTTTGGGCATATTCTCGAAAAGATCAGTACTTTTCTTTTTGACTTTAGTCACTTGGTATCGATCCGGTGCCATTTGAAACTGAAAACTGTACTGATTTAGAAAGGCGTGGGCCAATTCTTCCCAGTTGTGAATTTTGGCATTGTCCAGTCAGGCATACCAGGCTTTAGCCTCTCCAGTGAGACTTTTTTGGAAAAGTTTCATTCTGAGGCTTTCATCTTCAGCATTAGACCCAAGTTCGGCAATGTATACTTTCAGATGTGTGTAGGGGTCGCCTGCTCCAGTATACTTTTCAAACTCTGGGACTTTGAATTTGGCAGGATAGCGAGCCCCTGGGAATATGCAAAGATTTGAATAGGTGACACTCCTATAATTTCTAGTCCCTTTGATTGACCAGATGGTCTCCTCCATTTGTTGGACTTTCTTTCTTATATCCCTAGTTTCTCGATCATCCCTAAGATTTGTGATTTTTTTATTGGAATGAGGTTTAGATATCTGAGTTTACATCTTTTTGCCAATACCCTGACTGCCCCCTGATGTGGATGACTCTGGTTGAGTAGGCATTATTTGGCGCTGGATTCCTCCATGTGCAGAGGATTATGTGTGGATGGGTATTTGTGGACCCTGGATAGATTGGTGTAGTTCTTTGAGCATAGCAGCCAACTCTGTCATTTGATAGCTTAAATTTTTGAACTCTTCGCGAGAGACAGAAGTTAGATCAGGTTGGGCACTTTTATCCATGTCTGACTGTGGGCTTAATGCCTTTTTAGACTATGAACGGGAAACGGGATCAATTGCTTCCCTACAAAAAGACTTGCGTAGTTTAGTCTTATGGAATGTATAAATGTTACATGCTATGTGATGTATCCATTTTAGGAATATTATCCTGTAAAATGGATGCAAGCGGTTTATAGCATGTCAGGTTTTAATATGCATGTAAACATATTTCTTCATATTTTCCATTACATTGAGATTTGACAAGTAATTGAAATTACAAGTAATTTAAATGGAAAATTATGAAGAGACTTTCCTTCGCATTTGGTTTATCAGAGGTTGACCTATATTAGGGTTTCTCTCGCGGCTTTTTGGCATGAAGGTTCCTAGATCATCGCAATTTACTTGACGGGAAGTTAATCCGGTCTTTCAACTAGAGCGAATCTGGGTGGTGCCTTTTGTGACAACCCGATATTTTTTATATAAATAAAAACTAAAATTTTGCGTATATTTTTTTTTTTATTATTATTATAAGGATGAGGATTTGTACAAGATAATGTGTATATGTATCTATGTGGTAAATAAAAATATATTTATTACATAAATATTTACAAATAAATTTATTTTTAGAATTATTGATTATTATCAATTATAATTTTTATACTAATTAATTCCTTATTGGAAATGCTTTTATTAATTATTTTCTATGAAAATAAAATTATATATTATTTAAATAATATATGAAATGATTTTAGAATAATTATAATGATTATTTCATTATATGAATTTGTTCAGGATATTAAGTTAATTATTTTACCTTAATTATTAAGGTTAAATATGAAAGAATAATCAGATATGAAATCCAAACCCTAATTTTCGATTATTGTCAAGGTATGAGGATAATAATATTAATTATAATTTAATTTTTCAGTGCTATGAATATGTACTGTATGTACGTAATATTGAGGGATGATCAATTATGGTATATATTGACTCAAACCCTAGCATTAATTGATTTAAACATGTTAATCAATGTAAATGGAAAATTTAAGACTATTATATAACTGTGTTATATGATATGTTGTAAGACTATGATATGTTGTAAGACTATTATATAACTGTGTTATATGTAAGACTATTTAAGACTATTATATAACTGTGTTATATGTAACTGTGTTATAAGACTATTATATAACTGTGTTATATGATACATACTCAAGGTATGTTGTGTGTTATACAAATTAGAAAACCCTAGTTTTACTGTGGGAAAACCCTAATTTAAAACTCAATGGTGAGTTTAAGGCTATTATATAATTGTGTTATGTGATATATGTTATGTGCTACTTCATGATATGCTAATTAGAAAACTCTAATTATATATATTAAAACCCTAGTTTATATTTGTATTTGCTAGATATTAGAAAACCCTAACTATGAATGAAAACCTAATCCGGAAACCTAAATCGGAGGTTTGATCTGTCAAGAATTGTGTTACTGTGATTAATGACACGTGTAATAGACTTTAATTACTAATTAAGGTCAACCTAATTAGTAAATTAAAACCCTAAAAAAACTAGAACCCTAATTTAATTCCTAGAAAACCCTAATTATATTATGGAAACCCTAATTTTTTGTATGATAAACCCTAATTGCTTTATTAGCAAAGTTAATTGTGATTAAGGGTAATAAACCCTAATATCCATGTATAAGATAATTACAAACTTAATTTGATTAACAAAATTATTTTTCAAAATTTTAGAAACGAAAAGTTATTTAATTTTATTTATTTAATTTTTGTGAAAACCCTAAAAATGGAAATTCTAGACTTTTGCTAAATTGGCTCAAACCCTAAAACCTAAACAAACCCAAAACCCTAAGGGTTTGTAAATGACAAGAATGCCATTAATTGTCAAGTTTCATTTTTTTGGCCATTAAATTGAATTATTAAATGTCTTTTATGCCCTTTTTAATTCTTTAAGAAGCTTGCTTGCAAATCTAGATAAATTTTGAGTTGCTCACCAACCTTCAACAACTCCCTTGACTTCTAATGACAGCAAATCAGTTACTTTTCCAGCCCATTCATGAATCAACACGGTTATAAATAGATTGAGAGAGAAAAAAAGTGATTTTTGCTAGCCAATTTTATACAATACTCAACCAAGCTCCTTTTCTCTCAAACCCACGAATTTTATAAGGCATTTCAGTCCCTTTATCAAGCCCCACGCCCACCATAAGCAAATCACAAACAACTTGGAGAGCTAAGATCAAAAATCAAAGCATAATATATATAAAACCCTCATTTTAGAAATCCTTTGATTTTATGTTATTTGTTGCAATTGATTGTTCAAAGTTGTGTAATAAGGTGTCAATTGATGTTCTGGGTTGTTAAATCCATGACCCATAACATCAAAGTTCATGATTTTGAATTTTTAGCAAATCTGGAAATAGGAAAATTTGTGTTTTGCAGCCAAATGTCAGATCTTATAAATCCGTGTATATTAAGTGTTTTTGATATTTAAATATTTTAACATGTAGTCTGTAATATGATCTGTAAGTTGCAAAAAGAATCAGAGAGAGATCTATTATAGATCACAAGATATAAACGGTCAAACACCATTGACCGAAACTGCCAAACATAACGAACCCAGATTTTTAAGAGCAGTGTTCGTGTCCAACTTTGACCGACCAGATCTTGCTGATGTTTTGATGTTTTTGAGTTATGATGCTTTTTAATTGTAGTCCTATATGTTGTCTACAAACTGTAATTGATAGATCACATAAACGTTACACGATCATCATGTTATAAGGACTCAAAGTAGGTACCTCGAAATCTGTTAAACCCAGAATGTTGAAGAACAGCGTTGTCAGGTTTTTGGAGAGCTTAAATCTCTCTGATCTGATGTTGTTCAGCCACAAAACTTGTTATGTACTTGTAGTATTACATGAATACTACAACATGAAATCAATTTCAAGGCCAGAAACACATTATTCTAAGAGATACAATCGGTCAAACCACCCCTCTAGCACACTGTCATGCATATATGGAAATCCTCAAGAACACCTATAGCGACAGAAAGTGTCGCTATAGCCCTTTAGCGACAGTTTTATTTATAATTTCCGAAAATTAATAAAAAAATTGATAAAAATAGTTTTTAATTATTAAAAATACAATTTAAATTCTTAAAAATTATTTTAATGTCTGAAAATTATATTTTAATTATTTTGGGTATATTTCGAAAATATTTAATATTTTTGGAATGCAAATAGTATTTATTTATTTAATTATAATATTAGATAAATTATTTAAAAATAGTTTTAATTCATGAAAAATCATGAAAAAATATATTATTGTGTTAGAAAATAATTTTGAGTTATTTTTGATAACTTTTAATATTTTGTGATAATTTTCATTAATAAATTAATATTAATGATAGTTAAGTTATTTATTAAATGAATTAAATAAATGAATTAAAAATGAATTTATTATATTAAAAATCATTTTAAATAATAATAAGGTATTTAAGAATATTTTAAGTTATAAAATATAACTTTTAATATTTAATGGTTAATTTCATTAATTAATGATTATTAATGATATTAAAGTTATTTAATAATTATATTAAATAAATTAGTTTAAAAATGATTTTAATATTATAATAATCATTTTAAATGAAAATAAAGTGTTTAAAGATATTTTAAGTTATAAACTATAACTTTTAATATTTAAAGGATAATTTCATTAATAATTTAATATTAATGATATATTAATGATATTAAATTTATTTAATAATTATATTAAATAAATATTTAAAAATAGTTTTATTTATTTAAAAATCATTTAAAAGGGATATAAATAAATTAAAAATATTTTAAGTTATAATTAATACTTTTAATATTTAGATAATAGTTCATTAATATTTAAATATTAATGGTAATTATTTAATAATGATTTTAGATGTTTTAAAAATCATTTAAGGATAATGTAAATGTTTTAAAAATATTTTGAGTTATTATAAATAACTTTAATATTTTGGCAATGGTTTTATTAATAGTTTGATATTAATGATAATAGAATTGTGTCGTATTTAAATCATTTAATAATGATTCTGATATTTCAAAAATTATGATAAGTGGTAAAAATTATTATAAGGTCATAAAAAATAGTATGATTGTTGTTTAAGCTATCTAATTGGATATTGAGATACAGAATAGAGTCTCAGACTCGATAATTATTCGATATGGTTGTCGATACGCCGACATGTTTTAGAAATTAATCGAAATTTAGATATGTTGATTTGTTAACTGTTTATTTGTGATTCAATGGTTGTTAAGGTTATGTGACTATGTGATTAGGAATGAGTTGATTGTTAGTTTGTGATGCCATAATTGTAGAACATGTGTGATAAGATGATTAGGTTATGTGCTGACTGCGAAATGTAGTACTATGTGTTATGGTATATTGTTCTAATCGAACGAATGATTTGATTAATGATAGGTCGTGATAGAAAGATAAAACTAAGTTGAGAATTGTAAGCAGCGCATCAGGCAAGTATCCTAACTTTGCATTTTCTTTAAGCAATGGACAGAAGTGAGAAGTTCAGAATTATTATTATTAATGTACAGATGGTTAAACCTATATTATATACACCCTTTGATTATCAACATGTTAGTATATGATAATTCGGATATATATTCTGTTCGTTAATTTCTAGAAATGATTATACAAGTGTCCTCACTTGGATAATCATTGTATTTAATCACATGTTGATACACCTTTGTTATACATATATGTTGAATTATAGATTATTGTTGGATAAAATAAAACCTTTTGTCTGGAACCCTGACAAATATGAACATCCCGTTCATGGGAAAATTTTTATGCGCCCAAGGAGGATCAAGTAAATGATAACATCGTTCTTGTAATGTAGTATTGATCAATACAGGGCACAACAGGCTGATCACCCCCATGTCCGTAAGTTATGACAGTTTGCAGATGAAGTTCTGCTAAACCTTTTCAAAAATAAAAACAATGTTCATAAAATGTCACTTAAACCCTATTTATAGCCAGTACGTAGTTTCAAAAATTTAAAAGAGGGTTGTTATGTTATTAATATCAGTTCAGAATACTTCACAACTATTGACTTGTTGTAGATGGATATTATAAAGAAAACATTTAAATTCTTTCAGCTTATATATATATAATACTTGTTGGGCACTCAAATGCTCATCCTTGCTTAATTTAAATGTTTTCAGATAAGTGTGAACAATCAGAAGGATCGGTCAAGAACAAGTAAAAAGGAAAGCAAACAGATTAGATTTATGATGTCATATAGTAAAGGTTGCGTACTTGGGATTAAACTCTGATAAAGGTAAGATAAGTTTATAATTTATTTTAGTGTTATTATTATTAGTAATATTTCCGCTCATAGAAATGGTATCGTGAAGTACCGAGTTCGGGTTTCAAGTATCCGGGTTCGGGGACTTTACACCTTTCCTGAGCCTCGCTGGAATTATTCTTCCTGCGAGTCTAGTAATCAAACACCGACAGGATAGCCTCCTGATAGAGGAACCACACAACATACATTCACATACAACGTGTCTCACCGTTTATTAAAATGATGACATGTGCGAAGCACTAATATCACATATAGATATAGTATAGTGAAGTAAGTAAAATGTTTTTGTACACATTCATCAGAAATGTAAATGCAACATTCACACACAAGCATATAACAGTTTTAAAAAGCTTGTAATATAGGCTTAAGCCCTCTTACTGGAGTCCCCAGCAGAGTTGCCACCTGTCGACGTTGGGATTTTTGAGTGTCCATTTTCATTACTTGTTATTTGGTGTTCTCATGTTAATTTGAGATTTGTTTGAAAAAATAAGTGAAAAAGGTCCAACATGTATAATGTCGACGATTTGACTTTAAGAGTCGCCAGTTGGTGTATTTAACCGGTTGCACCAACGCAATCGAAAAGGTTTGTACATTGACCCAGTGATGTGACACTGCTAAACGGGTCTGTGAAACCGAGATTCATTTGGGTCTGGGGGCTTGATTATGCGAAGGAAAGGTGTTAGGCACCCCCCGACATCCATTTTGCCACGGTGACCGCAACTTTTCAAAGAAACTGTTATATGAATGTGTGCGTGTGGATCAATGTGCAATTATTTGGAAGTAGTGTTGTACCTCATTCGCATCTATATACATAGGGTTTGAATATATAGAAAAATTCAGTTTTAAACAAGATATAGCAATGAAGTTTTGTAAAAAGTGGTTTTTAAAACCCTGTGCTCAATAGTAATTGAGGCCATTTATACTTTCATTTTATTATTAAATGTTCAGCTTGTTTGCTTTTATTTTCGAGATGCGAAACATCTTCGAGAAAATAATATACAGCAGTGCCGAACTCCTCATGTGCATGACAGCCATCCAAGGAAATTCGTACTTTGTAAATAATGTACAAGTTGCTTACAGCTGAAAAAGTCCATCATGGGAACCGAATCTAGATTCAGTAGACTGAATCTGTGATCACATGATTCCTAGGCTCACATGATACTGCGATTTATATGGAAAGCAATAAGCAGTTATATATATATATATATATATATATATATATATATATATATTTACAGCTTTTATATATTACATATATTTATATATATGTGTGTGTGTGTGTGTGTGTGCATGATCAGCCACACGAAGCAACTCCATGAGGATCAGAAAAGTAAATAAAGCTGTAAAAGCGATCAACCGCCACGAAGTAAGCTCTAGGCGGGACGAAATGTAAATAAAGCTGTAAAAGCGATCAACCGTGACGAAGTAAACTCCAGACGTGACGAATTGTAAATAAAGCTATAAAAATAATCAACCGCCATGAAATAAACTCCAAGCGGGACGAAATGTAAATAAAGTTGTAAAAGGCCACGAAGTAAACTCCACGCCTGACAGAAATGTAAATATTTATATATAAGCAATAAACACTACGGATGTAAAATCCAGGCTCATCAGATATGTCTGACAACAATTATATATATAAGCAAGTAAACGCTCCGGATGTAAAATACAGGCTCATCAGACAAAGTCTGACAACAGTTCATATATATATATATATATATATATATAGAAAAGCAAGTAAACGCTCCAGACATAAGTCTAGGCTCAATCGAGGCAGAACTCGATAATGTTAGTCCATATAAAAATATATACATATATATAAGTATATATATACAGACAGAAATGAAAGTCACAGACCAAAGTCCGGGCATACGCACACAACATGACCCTCAATGTGTAGAATAGTGTGTGCCAATATGAAGAGAGATGCTTTATAGAGTGTAAGAAGGCTTACAGTGGGCTGTCAATGCAGACTTCTATGACTCTAAATGGATAAACAGTTAGCTCCTTCCGGTAAATATATGACTTTATATGGGCTAACAGGTGTTTAAAAAGAGCAAGAACTCAATATAGGGTGTCTATAAATTCAATTGGACAAGGCTTCCTCTTCTTTTCTCTCCCTAGAATGACTAGCCCAAGCCCCATATATATAGAACTGATGGTCGTAGGTGTACATGCGGCTGCCCGGGGTTCCGCGGGTCCCGTAGTCTTGAAGTACGTGCACTCGTGCATTGTAATGTCCGCTCGAACATGCAGAACTTTAATTCGAGAATCTGAACGAGGTATACAAGACCATCTTCTCCTAAGTCATCTTCAGTGCGGCAGGTTGAGTACGCTTTACAGATTTCCACCAGTAATTTACCTCTGCTCACAACATGAAGGTGGAAAAGGGAACCTTTTGCTCCTCGGAGCATCTCAAGACATCAAATATCTTGCATATCTACTTTATCCACGTCTCCGCCTTAAGTAGTTTTAGCTCTCCAAAAAACTTCGGTGGTCCCAGCTTCTTGAACTACTTAGCGGTGACCGTCCGAGAGTTACCAGTGTTTCCACCTACATTTTGGACAGGAGCCGCTCTCGTCTGATGTTGCATGAATTGCATAAAGCTTCTGAACATTCCACTGTTCATCATTTGGTCAGTGTTGTTATTTGCATTAGGATTATTGTCTTCCTGTTGAACATTATCCTGGGTATTCATCTGTGGTGACTCAACGGTCTTCTGTGCTCCATTGTTATTCTCAACATTATTAGATGTCATTTTTAAATACTGCCACAAAACAAAGGTTAATTAACATGTCACAAATTATCCCTATACTCTGACCGACCAATTAAATACTAAATAAACTTAGGTAGGTCATACTAGCGAAGAAATTCCCCGTCTCTCCCCTCCTAGTTCTTGTCTCACATCTCAGCCAGGGATCATATCCCTAAGCTTTGATACCAACTGTGACGCCCCCAAAATAGGTATACATCACCCATCCTGAGTCACCAAATACATGGAACAAAATTCAAATACAACTTAATAATACAACTACCGTGTAAAATACGACAAAACATAAACTGAGAGTTTTCATACGAATATTGTCTTCTAGAAAGTATTCAAACTCAAAGGGAGTCCTCAATAAATTTATTATCACACTATTTCATAGAATAGTGAGGACTACTAATGCTATCATCTGGACCATCACTCCATTCCCCGACTAGTCCCTGTTACGTTCTCATTTCCTGAAGAAAACAATGAAAGCAAAAGGGGTGAGCACAACTAGCCCAGTAAGAAATATTATGACTAAGATAATGCAGAATAAATTATCGTTAGCCTGCAACAGTGTTAAACTGATAAAATATAACAAACATCAAGTTTAACTACAGCGGAAAAAGTAATCCATTAGAAGAGTCAAGTAGAGAATAAAATCTACTATCTTCTATGATTTAAAATGGTTTTCAACAACTTTATCGCTGAGACTCAGCTTAATAAATAATCCACATCATCCTTGCACTGCGGCCAAGGATATTCATTAGTATCACGACCACAAATTATCCATGCACTACTGGCCAAGGATATTCGTGTTTTCATCAATGGTCATGATCATGCCAACAACTGTCCATCAATGCACTATGGGCCAATGAGGACTTTTACCACATCATTTGTAACATTACGGTCATGATTATACCGAATAATCCCTGGTCATAATCATACCAAGTCCATCTATGCACTACAGGCCACAGATGACTTTCAACATAATATAAACATGAGGATGATGACAATGATATAAGAATTCAATAAAAACAAGTTCAAGGATAAATTTTTAAAGATTTATAATTTAATTTATCCAGAAATCAATAACGTCCAAATTGTCAACATGATACTGCTTTGTGGAGTAAAAATCAAGAATAATATTGTACAAAAAGTAATTTGGACCGAAAACGAATCAATTTTTATCATGAATAATACCCCGGGTGAATAGTACTCGAGTGAATAGTATCCCATGAATAGTATTTCAGGAATAGTAACCCCGTGAATAGTACTTCGGCATGAAAAGGTTAAAACTTATTAAGAATGCTCAGAATAATATTTCCATAAAAAGATACTGAATGTATCGCAAATATCAAGGATATTCTACTACTTTCATGGAGTTTAGAAGCCAAAACTTTAATAAAACGAGTATAGAATTCGAAATCTGAAACGAAATAATATTACTTACATACTACATAGTATGGAAGAAAATATTATTTCAAGCGAATATTGAACAAAAATAACATCCCTTACCTTGAAAAGAAGAGTATTCCAACTGGTAAAACGGGGATATTCTTGAAGAAAACTTTCACTATTTTCTACGCTCAAAACTTTCTAAAACTCGAAAAAAATACGCTCAATATTATAGAAGAAGAATTCTCTGATTCAATACTAAGTATCCTATTTATAGGAGAATGGAAAGGATACTATTTGCAAAAATCACGTATGCAACAGTAGAATTTCAATCGAACAAACTCACAGATTCAAACTGTAAGGACACAGATTTCGTACGACACCTTCTATGATTGAAAATCTTAAATAAAAAATATATAATATATATATATATATATATATATATATATATATATATATATATATATTTATAAACCACATGTTTATTTGAAAACATCCACTCAGCCGTGAACCTTCAAAATCCAAACCCCTTTCATTTTTTCTTCCACACGTGGGCCACACGTGTTCCCCTCCCACCAACATCTCATTATCATAGGTGGGTCCCATTATATTATACAACTTTCTACCAATTATTTAAAAAATGGGTAAATGGGGATCCAAATAATAAGCAAAATTTACAAAAACTATTCATAAAAAAAATCCTCTCAATGTTTTTAATAACATTTATCATTATTATTATAATTCGCAATATATAACAACCAGGTCGTTTCCAGGAAAAAGGGGGTTTTCTAATAAGGATTTCTCCCTATTGGCGCACAATTAGGTGACCAAACTTCTCCTTAACAGAACGTCTAGATATTGTTAATATTGCAAATAATAATATTAATAACTCTATCATCTCAATGATTGATTTAATAATATATAAAATATCGAAAATAATTGAATCAAATAACTTGAGATACTATGCAACAATTACTGTAGCAATAATTAAACAAAACTAAGTGACTTCTCACGTAAGCATCAATAATCAATATCGTGTGCTACTATGCAACCACGCGTATTACTATACTTTTAACACCGGGTGTTTCAACAGTTAACGGTAAAACTTCCGCCGTTATTTTCATAAAAAGATATTTTTGTCGTTTTCTAAATCCGGTAATAATTCCGTTGTGGGGTTTACCAATGATTGTGTCGTTGTATGAATATTCCCTGTTAAAATAAATATTCCCCAACCAATCAAATATTATATAACAACTTGCGTACTTTGCAAAATTTATAAATATTACCCACAACTATAACATTATAACAAATTCAAACCTTAATAAAAAATGATATTTATAGAAAATTCATCTTTATTCATAAAAGTTGGGGTCTTACAATATATATATATATATATATATATATATATATATATATATATATATATATATATATATATATATATATATAGACTTCATTAATAAAGAAAACTTCATAACCTAATTATACATTAGGTGAGATAATTAAATAGCCTAAGGGTTATGATAATAATAAATAGTTAGTATTTAATATTTATACTAACTTAAGTGGATAATTTTATTATTGCAAGTGATTAGTAATTTTAAACCTAATTATAGTAAACCTAATTACATTACAAGTTAAAGAGATATGTGTAAGTAATTAAATTCCATAAGATTGGAAATCAAAACCCTAAATAATCAATTAGGGTAATATATATTAAAATTATTAAATTATGTTTATTACATAGCCCAAAACAATTAAATGAGAAGCCTAAAAGAAATAAAATGCAAACCAAAACTTAGCCCACTTGATTAAAGGTATTTTAGACTTTTGATTAATCAAATTTGTGTATTAAAATAAAAACAAAATTGAGGGGATAATGGGGGCAATGGGTGACTGGCCTATTAGTCCTTTTAAGGCAATAAAATTATGCTAATCAATTTCCTTAATTAGTAACTCTTACATCAAGTACAAGTGTGTCCAACTCTCATTGGTAGAAAATCTACTTATCACCTTTAATGACATGATTAGGCCTAATGGAAAGAGATAAGGTAAATCGTTTTATCCAAGGGACAACAAAGATATGGGGGGATATTAGTTAATTCACCACATTTCATTTTCTCTTCATTTTATTTCTCTTCATTCTTCTTCTTTTATTTTTCTCCCAAGCTAGCAAAATACAAAGAGAGAAAAGAGAGAGAGTTTCAATTTTTTGGAGAAAGGGAGGAATGTTCTACCTTGATTAAAGCACCCTAAGTTCATATCTTACTTTGGTAGACCAAGGAAGGTTGCTACTAGAACAAGGTATAACCTAAATCTTTATCTTCTTTTTCTATTTGGTGTTATAGAAAGATTTGATGGGATTATGAAATAATATCCAAGATACCCTAGTTCTACATATCTTCATGCATGGAACTAAGTATCTTGAGAGTAGGTCAAAGGTTTAGAGGAAGAAAATGAACATATGTTCTCCTAGGGGTGAAACCCTAGTTTTCCTTCCACTAAATCTTGAATAATTCAAGTTTTACAACTTGGATTTGTGATCCGTCAAAAGGGGGGGGTGCTAGATACATGATTTGGCTAGTAAACGCAAGTAGTAGAACACAAATCCAGTAATTTTTGAAGCCTTGGGGGCTATTTGATAAGTGGATTGTATATACACTTATCCGGTATCTTTTACTTGAATTAGTTACTTATATTCATGTGTCGTAGTTACTTTTCATTCATTTTATGTTCATTTTGTAGGTTATACGTTTGGGAGCAATGTGAGCGATTATTGGTAAGGAAAAGCACAAAAAATGCAAAAAAAAGCAAATCGGACATCGTTTGGGCTTTCATATGCATTTTATGTTTTTGACTTGAAACTTGACTTACATTGTAGAGCGTCTTCGTTGCTTTTTGGAACATCTTGAATTATTCTAATCGGAGTTCGGATGCAAGAGTTATGATTGTTGTACCAACAGACGTTGAACTTCTCTATTTTGGTTAACCATTTTAATAACAGTCACTTCCATCCCAATTTCAACCTTCATTCGGCCCAAATTTCTCAATCCTCAAAGAATGAAAGTTGTGGATCTCGACGATATCTTCGATTTGATAGGTGGCAAACCTCGTAACTCCTCCTGGATCAAAACTTATGGCCATTGTACCAGAGGATGCTATGATAGAAAAATGATGCCCACCGGGGTGGGCTTTTCCTTAGTAAAACCCCCGCCATGGCGGGGGTACCAGCTATAAAATAGTACTATAGCCCACCGGGGCGGGCCCTTGACAAGCCTAGACCTCCGTCGGGGCGGGGGTACGCGTAGAAAAGGCATTTTTTGGCCAAATTTGAGTTCGAGAAGGATTGTTTCGATCCAATTGACTCAAGGACTTCCAAGAGGACTTAAAGACATGTAAAAAGGCTTATAAAAGGAGGAGAATAACAAGGATTAAAGGAGAGATTGGAGAGATTTGGAGAGAGCATTCCATTAGAATAGATTAGAGTAAATTAGATAAAAACACTAGTTTTAAATAGTTTTGGAGATTGAAGCAACTTGAAGACCATTGAAGATCAAGAGCAGGAGCTTAAGGAAGATGGAGATTTTCTAACATCATATTCAATTCTTTAATCTACTATTATTTTTATCTTTTAATGTTATTTCAAGTGTGGATTCTTAGTTTTAATTCAATGAACTAATTCTTTGTTTGAGATTACAATGGATCTTATTGTGTAGTTTATTTTAATATGCTTTGCTATCAATTATTATGTTCTATCATGAGAATTGTCTATTGTGGTTAGGACTTGATTGTTTAATTGACTGGCCATCAATTACTGTGATAATCTATATGAACTAGAGAGATGAAATATAGATTTAGATCTGATCATGATAGCATGTGTTCAGGATTTTGTTAGTATCTTAAACTTGATGAGTATTAAGGTAGAGATATGCTTGACACCGCATTTAATCGGATAAAGAACTTGTTCTTAAACCTTCTTCAATTGTAATTCACATAGAGATGTAGTGGGTTAGTTGATTAAGGTGTTTAATTAATTTCTATCTTAATTGTGGATTGACGTTAATACGGTATTAGTGCATTGATAGGTGGTTAATACTACTTTAGTGTTCTTGATTAACAATTTGGGATAGAGAATAATTGATGAGAAGTGTGTTAACTTAATGAAGCAATAAGTGAAGTTGTGATCTTAAATCTCCAATCTTAATTTAATTAGTGGAATTTAATAGTAGTTTAATTTATATAATTTGAAATTCATTCGTTTAAATAAGATTGAGTTGGTTACGGGTTAGTACTTGATGATTTTTATTAACTACTTCTCTGTGGGAACGATACTCAACTTATCACTTTATTACTTTTTGACCACGTATACTTACGTGTTGTGCGTAATTAGATTTTACCCAATAAGTTTTTGGCGCCGTTGCCGGGGAATTAATTTAATATTTTTTACCAATATTAATTTCAATCAAATTAGTCTTAATTTAAACATTTTTATTTTTATTCTTAATGTTGTTCCTATATTTCTCTCTTTTCAGGTTCCATGGATGACTTTGCGTATCAATGGCCATACATAAACATGACTCAGCCAAGGGGAGCGGAGATTGACAGACTCGCGACACTTTCTGCAATGTTAGCACAGATTGAAGAACTTTCGAGGAAGTTGGATGTTATTGTAGCCTAAAGGAGTCGAAGGATGGCAGTTATTTGTGACTATTTTGCTGGCAATCACCCGAGTAATCAATGCACCATCAATCTTGGGCCGGTACAGTATGGTGGTAACTACCTCAATCAGTATTCATATGATAATTATGATCGAGTTTGGGGGCATCACCCAGATTCTTCATGGAGCTACAACTATCAAGACCAATACTCTATTTCAAATCCAATATACACACCAATTTTCTCATATCAACCTCCATTAAAAGAAGAAAAGTCTCAGTTGGAGGAATTGCTGTCCAAGTTCATAGAATCAAATGAGGAGAGGAGGATTAATCAAGAGCGGTCAATTCAGAATCAAGAGATATCACGACAAAATCTGCATAACTAGATAGATCAAATGCTCAAACCCTTGAACAACTGTCCTCAAAATAATTGGTGTTATGATGAGAATTCTAAGATTGATGAAGTGCCCGAGCAAAATCTACAACTGGAAGAGCCACAAGATGTTGGAAAAGAGACAAATGGGGATAATGATAACAAGGTTGGTGAAAAACTAACTATAAGTACTAACAAGGATGAGCCGATATTATTAGTGCCCCAATTTCCTTCTCCACCAAAGTTCAAGGATCCGGTTAGATTTGCAAAACCATGCCTACTAGGTAGTCATGTCATCCGCGAAGCTCTTTATGACATAAGAGATAGTGCAACAATGAAGTCGTGGTGGGACGAGAAAGAGAAGATAGACGAAGTGCTCATTGGGTTTGACACACTTCCATGCCCAAATATGATCACAAACACAATGGAGATATCACCTAGTTATTTGCCCTTCTTCATGGAGATTTTACCAAAACAAAGCATGCTAGGTGACTTTAATGCAATGTCTATCACAAATGGGAATCTACCAAAAGCTATATTATTTCGATGGATGGAGGTTCCTCAATTATTGACGAGGAATTGGATAACGTTGATCAAACAAAGTCAGGTTGAAAGACTGTAAATCAAGCGCTGACTAGGAGGCAACCCAGGAATTTTTATATTTATATGCTTTACTAGTTTATTTAGTAGATAGGAATTAATTTGCTTATTAAGTTCTCTTATAATCTAATCCATGTTGTCTCTCTTCATTGTAGGTATTGGAGGTTCAAGGGATAGGAAAATGATTGTCGCCGCCATCGCCACCATCACTTCACGCTTGGCTGATTACAGGGAAGTTCTCTTCTACTTATCGCTATATTCTTACAATGAGAACATTATAATTGTTAAGTTTGGGGGAGTTTAGTTTAGTTCGTTATTGCATGTGTAGTTTCATGTTTATGTTATATTATTTTGCATATGTTGTTAATTTAGTTTAGGTTTATTATTAAAAAAATCAAATCAAAAATTCAAAAATAATAATTAGTTACTATGTTCATCTTGGATGAGTCCAGCTGTTAGATAGTTCAGTTTATTTTGGCCAATGATGAGATTGGAATTGAGTAGACAAGTATAATACTAAATATTAGAACTTTGACGTGATTTTTTGTTATGAATTGAATCTTTTTCTGTTTGAAACTTGTATAATAAGGATAGCACAGTAAAAATAACTTGTGATTGATTGAGTTTAAATTGATACATAATGGGACTATAAAGGATAATGCTAGTTTGAATGAAAGAATGAAAAGAATAAATAGCGAGGGCTAAAGTTAGACAAGAACCTAGTTTGGGGGAATATTTGGGTATATAAGCGATATTGTAAAAAAAAGAAAAAAAAAGTATGAATAAACACTGTGGCTTGCTTGTCTAGTTTTATGGCCTTTGTTACTTGAGTAAGTAAGCCCGAGGGGATTGTCTTTCCACCTAGCGCCCTAAGGTCTTAATGGTCTGGGAGTCGTTGGTCGAAAGCTCGTTAAGGTAGCATTGAAAAGCCTAAGGGAATAAGACATTGCATAGCTATGTGTATATAAAAAAAATAAAAAAAAGAGAGAATAAAACGGGAAAAGAGAAAAAAGCCCCCGTAGATGAAAATAAAGCATAAGTATCCCATGTTGACCCTCGATATTGGTAATTGTTTGATTTTAGTTGAATCTAGCTTATTTTTGGATTTCTTGAGATTGCATTGTATGATGCCTTCGAAGAGACTTGTTATGTGTTAAATTTGATTTTATATCAGTTAACATTGTTGTGGAGCACAAATGCACTATACCAGTAATAACAGTTTAAGACTTGATAATTGACTAGGTAATTGTTGATTGGTTTTGATATGATGTATTATCATGTTTACTTGATTTCTCTAAGGCCGAGTGAATAGATTTGATTCTATCAAATACTGCTGGATTCGTAGGCATATAGATTAGTTGCAGTTCATTAAATTGCATTGCATTATGTTGTGTTGCTTGGGGACAAGCAACGGTTTAAGTTTGGGGGTATTTGATAAGTGGATTTTATATATACTTATCTGGTATCTTTTACTTGAACTAGTTGCTTATATTCATGTGTCTTAGTTACTTTTCATGCATTTTGTGTTCATTTTGTAGGTTATACATTTGGGAGCGGTGTGAGCGATTATTGGTAAGGAAAAGCAAACAAAATGAAAAGAAAAATAAATCGGACATCGTTTGGGCTTTCATGTGCATTTCATATTTTTGGCTTGAAACTTGGCTTACATTGTAGAGCATCTTCGAAGCTTTTCGGAACATCTTAAATAATTCTAATCGGAGTTTGGATGCAAGAGTTATGATCGTTGTACCAACGGACGTCGAACTTCTCTGTATTGGTTAGCCATTTTCATAGCCGTAACTTCCAGCCAATTGTAACCTTCATTCGGCCAGAATTTCTCAATCCTCAAAGAATGAAAGTTGTGGAGCTCGACGACATCTTCGATTTGATAGGTGGAAGGCCTCTTAACTCCTCCCGGATCAAACGTTATGACCATTTTACCAGAGGACGTTGTGACTAAAAAATGATGTCCGTCGGGGCGGGCTTTTCCTTAGTAAAACCCCCACCGGGGAGGGGGTACCAGCTGCAAAACAGTACTATAGCCCACTGGGGCGGGCCCTTGACAAGCCTAGACCCTCGCCGGGGCGGGGGTACGCGTAGAAAAGGCTTTTTTTGGCCAAATTTGAGTTCGGGAAGGATTGTTTTGATCCAATTGACTCAAGGACTTCCAAGAGGACTTAAAGACATGTAAAAAGGCTTATAAAAGGAGGAGAATAACAAGGATTAGAGGAGAGATTAGAGAGATTGGGAGAGAGCATTTCATTAGATTATATTAGAGTAAATTAGATAAAAACACTAGTTCTAAATAGTTTTGGAGATTGAAGCAACTTGAAGACCATTGAAGATCAAGAGCAAGAGCTTGAGAAAGATGGAGATTTGCTGACAACAGATTCAATTCCTTACTCTACTCTTGTTTTTATCTTTTAATGTTATTTCAAGTGTGGATTCTTAGTTTTAATTCAATGAATTAAATCTTTGTTTGAGATTACAATGGATCTTATTGTGTAGTTTATTTTAATATACTTTGCTATCAATTATTATGTTCTATCATGAGAATTGTCTATTATGGTTTGGACTTGATTGTTTAATTGACTGGCCATCGATTACCGTGATAATCTATATGAACTAGAGAGATGAAGTATAGATTTAGATCTGATCATGATAGCATGTGTTTAGGATTTTGTTATTAGCTTAAACTTGATGAGTGTTAAGGTAGAGATATGCTTGACACTGCATGTAATCGGATAGAGAACTTGTTCTTAAACCTTCTTCAATTGTAATTCCCATAGAGATATAGTGGGTTAGTTGATTAAGGTGTTTAACGGATTTCTATCTTAATTGTGGATTGACGTTAATACGGTATTAGTGCATCGAGAGGTGGTTAATATTACTTTAGTGTTCTTGATTAACAATTTGGGATAGAGAATAATTGCTGAGAAGTGTGTTAACTTAAATGAAGCAATAAATAAAGTTGTGATCTTAAATCTCCGTAGTCTTAATTTAATTAGTGGAATTTAATAGTAGTTTAATTTATATAATTTGAAATTCATTCGTTTAAATAAGATTGAGTTGGTTACGGGTTAGTACTTGATATTTTTATTAACTAATTCTCTGTGGGAACGAAACTCAACTTATCACTTTATTACTTGTTGACCACATATACTTGCGTGTTGTGCGTAATTAGATTTTACCCAACACTATTTTCCCAAAATAGTCCCGTTATAGAACTTAAGGCTTTAAAATCCTAAAAAACTATTGTCCCCGTTTTTCCTAAGGCTGTTTCAGCTAGTTATGAACCTTTTAAAAATCGAAGAAAAATCACAGAGGTACCTTAAGAATTTATCTACATGTAGGGAAAAGAACAGATACGTTTCGATGTGTAGTTTGTGTGTAATGACTTTTACCATGAAAGGCTCCTAAATATTCTTACTTGGATTTCTTACTGTGTATACCTTGGAAAAATCTAAAATTTATACAGTATATGTATATATGTTATGAGAGCATCCTCTACAAAGTTTAGAATTTTCTGGGCAAAACTCAATTTATTAAAAATGTAGCAAGATACGGGTGTTTTAGGCACTTTACAAATAGTAAAACAAGTTCTAAAATTTCAGGAAAATTTGAGAATCATTATTGGGTCATACACTCCATATCCAGAAAAGAAGAATTTTTTGAATCAGTTTGATATTTTTCCTAAAAATGATAAAGTTATAAATAAAAGGAAATACATAGTTAAATGATGTCACAAATAAGAAAAATGTAATTTTAATACTTGAATACTCCTAATGTAAGACCCCAACTTATTATAAAAGAAATTTAATTTCCTCTATTTATTATTTTGAAATAGTAAGGGTTGAATTGATTAATGTGGTTAGTTATGGGTAAAATGCGCGAATATTTTAAAAATAAGCAGGTGGTTATAAAATATTCATTATTGTCGGGGAATATTCGTTTGGTCGTGGAATATTCTTGCTGTCGGGGAATATTCGTATGATGGCGTAATCTTTTGTGGGCCCCATAACGGAAAGCGATTGGATGAAGAAAACGACAAGTATAAGTTGTTTATAAATAACGGCGTAGTTGTTACCATTAATACTGTTGGAATACCCGGTTGTTAAAACATTGTAATACGCATTGTTGCACAGTAGCACACGGTATTGCACCAATTATTGATTCTTACGTAAGAAGGCACTACTCAATAATTGTTAGAATAATTATTGTTCAGTATTTTATTTTATTGATTCAATAATTGCTTCGTTGATTTTTTTATATTACTATTATTTCAATAATTGTCACTACACAGTATTTTTCATTATCGGAGAAATAATTCATATTATCTGAATAATATTATTAGATAACATTATTGGCAATATCTAG
Organism: Panax japonicus; assembly: GCA_020205505.1. NCBI lineage: Eukaryota > Viridiplantae > Streptophyta > Magnoliopsida > Apiales > Araliaceae > Panax > Panax japonicus. Next base: position 11,819,008 of record CM035103.1, read on the forward strand.
AAAGTTCTGTCTAAGAAAAGGTTTGGTCACCTAATTGCGCGCCAGTAAGGAGAAATCTTTATTGGAAAGCCCCCTCTTTCATGGGAACGACATGGTTGCTAATACTGTGATTCTGTAATATTATTTTAGAATAAATAATTATTGATTTATATGCTGAGGAAAATATTGATTTTATGTGGATATAGATAGAGAAAATTTTTAAAGTGACAATTGTTGAAAATCGATATTTTATCTTTTCTGATAAAATAATATTTTAATATATTATTATAATATAATAATGATGATATTTTTACAATGAATGTGGGATATATGAGTATATGAGAAGGAAGAGTATTTTTATTACAAAAGTTGTTTAACACATATTTTGTGTGTCGGTGGACCCCATTTCTTGACTGAAAGTTGATTATAGCCTGTAAAATCGTTCGTTTATGGATTTCGGTCAATTTTTGTTTAGAATTTGAAAAACCTTTCTTCTAAAAAGTTGTAGAGAATTGAATTTCCTATAAAAAAATGGCGAGATTTGAATTTTCTGATAAAAGGGCTATTTATTATGAATTATTGTAGTTCCGAAATTCTGAAATAATTGATTTTTGGAAGTTTTAATTATTTTAATTAAGAAAAATGTTTTTTTATTTAGTTGACTATTGGTCGCTGATATTTGGATCTGATTTGGTGTGCGTGGGATTTTAATATATATATATATATATATATATATATATATATATATATTATATTAAATTTTCTGCTTTGGTGTTCTAAACATTTTCCTATAAATAGGGTGCTTAGATTAGAATTGAAAATCACACCAGAAACTACAGTTTTCTCTCTCTTTCTCTCTCTATAATATCGAGCATATTAGTGAGTATTTTAGTACTTTGATTATTGCTATACGGTGCAAGTTCTTTCAGCACTATATCCAGTATTCCAGTCAGAACTGTTATTCTTTTTGAGGTAAGGGATGTTATTTTATTCGAAAATAATATTATTTCTTCAATATCATTATGCCGAAATATTGGTTGGAAATTTTTATCAAATTTGGAACTTTTTCATGTCGGGATTACTATTCACGAGTTACTATTCATGAGTACTATTCACGAAGCGTGATGATGTTTTTTTGTGAAATTTCTATCTTTTGAGGTCGGAGTTACTATTCACGTATACGACACTATTCACGTATATGACACTATTCACGAATACGACACTATTTACAGAAAAAATTAAATTTTCTTCTCTATGTCCAAGATTGTCTGTTATGATTCCTATCTTTGATTGGATCTATATTTTGATCTTCATTCTTGAATTTTACTCCAATCTGGTTATTTATGAAGTATTTTTGAATTGAGATTATTTAAAGTACGAATCCTTAATACTTGTTCTTTTATTTCACTGGATTCGTTTTCTTTAAAATATTTTTCTTCATCCTCAGTCCTAAATGATGATATTACTGAATATCTTTGGCCTGTAGTGCAAAGATGAATGATTTCTTGATGAATATCTTTGGCTCGTAGTGCAAAGATGAACAGGTGTTGAGATGAACATGACCGACTGATTAATATCTTTGGCCCGTAGTGCAAAGATGAACAAGTGTTTAGATGAACATGACTAACTGATGAATATCTTTGGCCTGTAGTGCAAAGATGACTATTTGATTCCAGATATATATTGACTGATGTTACAGGGATAAAATATCGACGATGAACTTTTAAATTCATATATAAAAGATAGTAGTTTGCATTCTCTACTTAACTCTTCTAATGAATTATTATTTCCGCTGCGAATATTGATTTAAAACTTGTTGTCTATTGTATTCTATTAGATTTTTCCCTGTTGAAGACTAACGATAATTTGTTTTATATTATCTTAGTCATAATGTTATTTACTGGGCTAGTTGAGCTCACCCTTTTCTTTGTTGTTCCATTTTTCTTCTCAGGAGGCGAGAATGTAGCGAGTACTAGTCGGGGTGTGGAATGATGGTTCTAGAAGTCGTTTTAGTAGTCCTCACCATTTTTGTAAAATAATGTATCAATAATTATACTGAGAACTTATTTGAGTGTTGATATTGTCTAGATGACAATATTTATATTTAAACTCACAGTTTTTATGTTGTATTAATATTATGACTATTTGAGGGTATTTTGGTAATTTACAATAAGAAATATTATTTATGACCTTTTATGGGAATTAAATAAGTTGTTTGTAAAACAATTAAAATAAATTGTTTATTTGCCTAATAACTTATTAAAATGTTACTATGATGTTTGTAATATAAGAATCAAATATTTTTAAGTAAATAAAAATATTAAGATTAAAACTCTATTGAAATATTATTGAATGGTTAATAATATTTAATTTAAGCATTAATAAATAATTAAAATATTATTAAATGGCTAATAATATTAGATTAAAATATTATTAATAATATTAGATTAAAATATTATTAAAAGATTAATAATAATAGATTAAAGTATTATTAGATGATTAAAATATTATGAAGTAAATAATAATATTCGGAAGTAAATAAAATATTATTAAAAATGTAATAACATTAGCAAAGGAATAAAATATTATTAAATGATTAGTAATATTAGTAAATAAATAAAATATTATTAAAAGGTTAATAATATTAGTAAATGAATAAATTATTATTAATTAATTAATAATACTAAAGAATAAGGTATTATTAAAGTAATAATATTAATGCATGATTAAAATATTATTAAGAGGATTGATAATATTAGTAAATTATTAAAATATTATTAAGATGTTAATAGTATTAGTAAGCGAATAAGAGTGTTATTAGTGGACTAATAATACTAAGAGGTGAATTAAATATTATCAAGATTAATAATATTAAGTGAATTAAAGGTAGTTATTTAATAGTAATATTATCGAGGCATTATAATATTTCTAAGAACTAAATGTAATATGTTATATCTATGTAATTACATAATGTAATGTTAAGCTATGGCTAATTGAAAGATTAACTATAGGTCCCTCAAAGGAAGAAAATTAAACTGCCTAGCGGATAGAATTTAATTGCGTAGCAGTAGCCTACAAACGAGGCAAGTTCCCTAACTCAAACTCGAGTTATTATTTTCGAAACATGTTAGTGAATAATTATTGTTGATTATTCACATCAATACTAATTATTAAGATTCGCACCTTGTGCAATTGAATTCATGTTCTATTATTATTGAATTGTGAATTAAATTAAAGTTCTTTCATTCATGAACTGTTTATGAGATAGATTTATGCTAATTGTATCAGCTAGATCAAGCATGTCTAAATTTGTTAAATCAAATGTGTTTTAAAAGTTGTTCTTATAAAATTGTTATGTTAAGAACTATTGGCTGAGAAAAGGACGAATTTGATGAAAGCATGATATATATCAATGTTGGATTTTTATGTGTTTATGCATAAATCACGGGGTATGAAAGGTTGATCCCCTTGATTACCAAAACTTATTAAAAGGTTCAGTTTAAATGTTGAGAACATTGGTAAATGTTCATGGTTATTTAAAACCACTCAGTACCTATTATTCAATTATTCGAATATTCACCTGTTGACTATTAATTCATGTTCCTTCATAATTTTATACTGTTGTTGAACACTGAAGGCAAAAATTCTTTCTAATCATGATATATCTCCCTTGTGTATAAAATTGCTAAGAAAATTAGTTGCTTACCCTTGCTATATCATGACATTTTTTTCAGCTAAAGCAGAAACGTCCAAAGGGGACAAAGGAAAAGGGAAGGTTCAAGAGTAGACGTTTGAGAAGGCTTATGTACTAGTTTATTTTAAATGCTATTTGGTTATGTAAACTCTTTATAGTATTAAGAGTACGTTTTAAGTTAAGGTTAAAGAACCTTGGGACTATGATTGTAAGACTTTATTAGTATTATTATAAACAATGTATGTTTATTCACCCGCATTAGTTAGAAAGTATGTTTGTTGTTGAGTATCGTGAACATCGAATTCGAGATTAGGAAACTCGAATTTGGGGGTGTCATAGGTTGGTATCAGAGCTATAGGTTATAAACATTAGGAATGCAAAACCTAGGTTATAACCTTAGGAGAAAAATCTTATAGAGTATGATAGGAGATGGATTGTGGAAATTCATCGAGTATGTGTTGTACTTAATAAAATATCATTTCATTTACCAATGAATATATTTTATTATAGTACTGATGTTGTGTCCTTATTTTATTATAGGATGCCTGGAGATAGTCAGGGGAGTCATTTAGTAGATTAGGAGGAGACTGTGCTATAGGTGATGTTGGATACCTCACAGGGTGAGATGATTGGTGACTTGCTAGCGAAGAACTATGAGCTAGATCAGAGGATTTTAGAGTTAGAGGAGCAAAATATGACACATCAGTATATGGAGAGGCAATATAAGGATGCTTCTAGTCAGGCATAAATTAAGTTATCAAAGGTATGAGTGCAACTGGAGCAGGAGAAGGCAAAGTTTGGAGTACTGAGTGTAGAGCATCAGGCGATGCAGAATGAGTTCGATCTAGAGATTGCAGATAAGATACGCATGGATGATGTGTTTTGTGAGTCAGCGAAGCGAGTGGGCAAGTTAGATATAGCACTACAGGCCATGGAGGTCAGGGTCGAGACCTTGGGACTAGTTCTAGACTCAGCGTATGAGGGTCAGCGCAGTGGGACTAGGAGGTCACGTATCAAAATAGGGGAGTCGAGTCGCTCAGTTCGATGCAAAAATATAGAGGGGTTATTTTTCCAGAAGCCTGTTCAAGTGACCCAGCAAGGCCACCAGTGATGTTATGTTATGGACTAGTTGTAGATAGATGCATTAGTACCCCTTTTGTTTAATAGGGTTTTATGTTGATGTAAACCTCAATAGGTGTGGGGTAGTAGGTAGGTAGGTCGTATCCCTATTTGTGTATGTAGGGGAGTATCATTTTGAGCAAATCCCATCTTTTGTGTCTACAATTGGATAGTAGCATTTATAGTAATATGCCAGGTATAAAAGTGTAAGACTTAAAGATTTGGTATATTAATATAAATGTAGTATTATGTTATGTGTTCTGAGAAAATTAAGATCATAAGTTATCTATCTGATAATATATTTAATTCAGCGAATTAAATTGGTAATTTAGCAAACTAAATTCATTAATCCGGTAAGTTAAATTTTGATAGTCCGATAAACAAAATTTATCACATCATGAGTATGTGATTGTTTGAGTTTAAATCAACTGTTGCATACTAAACACTAATAAGATGTTACATAGGATGTAAAACAAGGTAGCGGTTTTAGAAATTACGTCGTTCTCAACTTTGTTGGAGAAAGCTCTCATTGTTGAAGGTGGGAGTGAAGCGATTTCAAAATATAATCGGGAAAAGAACAAGAAGAAGGTAGAAGGAAGATATTTGAATGTTAGCAGTGGTGGTAGCAACAACAAGAAGTGTAAATGGAGCAGTGGGGGTAGCAATTTCGAAATTCGGCAAGGAAGTGTGCAGCAGAAGAAGCAGGTATACGGGAATTGTGGAAAGGGTCACTCGGGAGTGTGAATGAAAGGAGAAATGGTCTGTTATACCTGTGGACAAGAAGGGCATATTTCACCCAATTGTCCTCAGGCGAAGAAATGAGGTTGTTTTAATTATGGAGAAGCAGGACATCGGATCAAGGACTGTCTAAGGAAGAAAAGCACGGACAGTGGAAGCGACAATAGAGGGAATAACACTAGGGAAACCAGTAGAGGACCAGCCCAGCCAAACAAGCCAAAAGCAAGGACCTTCAACATGACAGTGCAAGATATCATGGCATCCAGGGAGGTGGTGTCAGGTATTATTCCGATCAACTATATAAATGCCTATGTGTTATTCGATTTGTGAGCTTCATGTTCTTTTAAATCTGATGAATTTGCTCAAAGATTAAATTTACCTCATGAACTATTAGAATACCCAATGAATGTAGAAATAGCGAACAAAGAAATTATCTATGTAGACTACATTCATAGGAATTATTGTGCTGATTTGATAGGGTTTAAGCTTAACGTGGATTTGATACCGATTCTTCTTGGAGAGTTTGATGTAATCCTCGAGATGGATTGGTTATCGAGTCACGGAGCGTTCATTAACTGTAAGAAAAAGTGCGTACAGCTAAAGACTCTGAATAAGTCAAAGGTGGTATTTCATGGTAGTAAATCACTGAGATAATCTTATTGTCTGACGAAGATGCAAGCAAAGAGGTTGCTTATGAAGGATTACATAGGTTATTTGGTTCACATTGTAGATACTCGCAGAGTCGAGGGTGAACTGGGTCAGATACCTATTGTAAGGAAATTCATTGATGTCTTCCCAGATGAGATTTTGGGATTGCCACCGGATAGAGGGGTAGAGTTTGTTATTGATTTGGTACTAGGGGCATTATAGGTATCCAAACCACTGTATCGTATGGCTCCAATAGAAATGAAAGAACTGATGGTTCAACTCCAAGAGTTGTTAGATAAGGGATACATTCGACCGAACGTATCACCTTGGGGAGCGCCAATTTTATTCGTAAAGAAGAAAGATGGGTCATTAAGGCTTTGTATAGACTACCGAGAGTTGAACAAAGTCACAATTAAGAACAAGTACTCGTTGTCCATGATCGACAACTTATTTGATCAGTTAAAGGGGACGAAGTAATTTTCGAAGATCGATTTAAGGACCGATTATCACCAATTGAAGGTGAAATAGGAGGACATTCAGAAGAAGGTATTCAGAACGCGATTTGGACACTTTGAGTTTTTGGTAATGTCATTTGGGTTAACGAATGCGCCAACACCATTTATAGATTTGATGAACAGAGTGTTCAAGCAGTATTTGGATAGGTTTGTTGTCGTATTCATTGATTACATTTTGGTGTATTCAGAGACAGGAAGTGCACGCTGAACATCTAAAAATAGTGTTAGAGATGTTGAGGAGGGAGAAGTTGTATGCAAAATTCTCCAAGTATGAATTTTGGTTGCAGAGAGTGCAGTTTTGGGTCACATTATCGACAAGGATGGAGTTTCAGTGGATCCGGCAAAAGTAGAAGCGGTTATTACCTGGGAGCAGCCGAAGAAGCCAACAGAGATCACAATTTTCTTGGGATTAGCAAGATACTATCGAAGATTCATCCAAGATTTTTCAAAGATAATATCTCCATTTTACTAGAAAGATGATGAAGTTCGTTTGGACAAAGAAATGTGAGGAAAGTTTCATGGAGTTAAAGATAGGCTCAGTTAAACACCTATGTTGGCTTTACCAGACGACACGAAAGGATTTGTAGTGTATAGTGATGCATCACATAAGGGTCTTGGCTGTGTACTGATGCACCATAGAAAGGTCATTATGTATGCTTCATGTTAACTGAAGGACTATGAGAAGGTTTATCTAACTCATGACCTAGAGTTAGCAACGATAGTTTTTTCCTTAAAGATTTGGAGGCATTATTTGTATGGCAAGAAGTGTGAGATACATATGGATCACAAAAGTCTGAAGTATATCTTCACACAGAAGGAGGTAAACATGAGGCAACACAGATGGCTAGAATTGATCAAAGATTATGATTGTGAGATTATGTACCATCCAAGCAAAGCAAATGTAGTGGCAGATGCCCTAAGTAGAAAAGGCAGGGAGAAGTTACTAAAATTGACCATTCAAGAGGAGTTAGTGAAAGATTTCGAATGACTGGAATTGGAAATCAAGTATCTGATGGAGGGCACCAGACTGTTGAGATTCGAAAAACATCAAGAAGTGTTTAACTGAAGGCGACAAATTAAAATACAAGATTGAGGGCACCAGACTGTTGAGATTCGAAAGATGAATTTGGGTACCGTCAGTACCAGAACTAAGAGAGGAGATTTTGCTAAAAGTGCATAGTACGAGGTACTCGATACACCCAGGAAGCACAAAGATATATCAAGATTTGTGTCAATACTTTTGGTGGACAAACATGAAGAGAGAGGTTGTAGAATGCGTCAGCAGATGTCTAACTTGTCAGATAGTCAAGGCAGGGCATCAATGACCAAGTGGATTACTACAACTGTTAGAAATTCCAGAATGGAAATTGGAGTACATCATGATGGATTTTGTGGTGGGACTTCCAGCAACGCAAAAAGGGTACGACGCCAAATGGGTGATTATAGATCGTCTTACGAAGTCAGCTCACTTTTTGCCAATCAAGATCAGGTATAGTTTGGACCAGCTATCCAAATTATATATCAAAGAAATTATCTTGAGATATGGAGTACGGGTATCTATTGTATCAGATAGAGATCTGCGATTCACGTCAAACTTCTAGATGAGTCTTCAAGAAAGAATGGGGACGCAGCTATAGATGAGCACCGCGTATCATCTGCAGACCGATGGGCAAAGTGAGAGAACGATTCAAACTCTTGAAGACATGCTAAGAGCGTGTGCGATGGACTTTAAAGGTAGCTAGGAGGATCATCTTCCATTAGTAGAGTTCGCATGCAATAATAGTTATCACGTCAGCATTGGAATACCGTCGTATGAAGCACTGTATGGGAGTAAATACAAAATTCCCTTATACTGGGATGGAGTTGGTGAACGCAGGCTGTTGAGAGCAGAATTAATGCAGCAAATGGTAGAGATCATCAAGGTGATAAGAACTCGGCTGGTAGCAGGTCAAGATAGCTAGAAGAAGTGTGCAGACTTACATCACAAGAAGAGAGATTTTGATATGGGAAGCTATGGATTTTTGAAAGTATCTCCCAGGAAAGGGAAGATAAGATTTGGAAAGAAAGGTAAGTTGAGTCCGAGATTTATTGGACCATTTGAGAACTTAAGAAAGATAGGCAAAGTGGCGTACGAGGTAGCTCTACCTCCTGAACTGGAACATATTCATAATGTGTTTCATGTGTCAGTGTTACGACCATATAAGCCTGACTACAAGCACGTGATAACGTACGAACCAATTTAGGTCAAAAAAATTTGTCGTACGAGAAAATTTTGATAGAAATTTTACATAGAAAAGAGCATAAGTTACGAAATAAGGTTATGCATTGTATAAAAGTTCTTTGGAGGAACCACAATGCTAAAGAAGCTACATGGGAACTCGAGGAAAAGATGAGGGAAAATTATCCACATCTTTTTTAGTAACCTTATGTGTAATTTCGGGGACAGAAATCTTATAAGGAGGCGATGATGTAATAACCAGGAATTTCAAGTTGCTTTATATGTATATACATTTATAACGACCCCAAAATTCATACGATTTAATTCTCGATTTCGGTCGTTAATAATGCATTCAACCTCTAATTTTACATCATTAAACGATAATATAACCAATGAAATTTATAGAATAATTAAAATTTTCTATTACAAACTATCCTCATTCTCAAAACCTTCAACCTTTACATCTAAATATCTCAAAATCATTTTAATACTATAATAGTTTACATCACAAAAACGATATTACAATTCAACATTAATACATTATTCTGAACCTTAAACATGGTACAAATAATAATAATACAACCAAAGTGTATAAATCTTCAAGTATCACATCTGATTCATGTCTTTCAAGTAACACATAACTTTACCTTGAATCTTGAACCTACAAAAGTGGTCATTTGCAAGGTTGAGCTCGACAATTCAACAAAATCTAACAGTTTTCATGCATCACATAGCACATAATAACATGTTCAACATATAACGTACATGCTACAGTTCATATAACAAGTATAAAGATTGAGTCCTTACTCAATCAACATACTTTAATCAATCAACATAGTCATAAATTGACTTTAACATTTCATACTTTTAACATATATATAAAACATTATGCTCTTTGCAATAAAGATTTAAAACAGTTAATCATCAAATTCACATAACAAATAGGAACTGAAAGACTTCCCTGAATCGTAGTTTATGAACTATGACTTAACTGCTTAACGCTTATCTGCACTTCATGTATTCCTACACAGTTAATAATCATGGATTCACATCCATTAGTCATATATTTCATACATTCTTAATATAATAGTAATGTTACATTATTTCCTAACTAGGTTTGTAAAACCTTCATTTCACTTTCTCATCATACTCTTAGAATAGCTAGGCATGTAAAAAGTATACCTTAACCATCCGTACTTGACATCAAATAGGTTGTGATCTATTTTCAAGTTCACATTCAAATTACTTAGCTCCATAATTATTTATTTCAATCAATAATGCTTAACAACTTTCTTTAACAAGATTTGATGTTATAAGCTTTTAAACCATATATTTGTACTAATAAGCCTCTAATAGCATGCTCACATGTATCTATCTCATTTATATGGGCATAGCATAGTTCATACTTTTAAAACATACTTAATAACTTATGTAGTGCTTGACTAGTTGAGTGCACATATCATTCATGTTTTAATACTTAGTTTACAAAAGATAATGTAGTTTGTCTTTGAAATCATTTTATCATTAATGATGTAGTATAGCACATATAAGACAACTTTTAAAAACTCTTATCATAAGTAACTAAGTTATGATAACGTCTTCTCAAGTTCGAAACCTACCTCATGTAGCATTTATACACCTTAGTTCTATATATCAAGTTTCTCTTGAAAACTTTTCTAACACAAGGTCTAATAAGTTTTATCATGAACAAGACATTATAAACACCATATCATGCTCATTTATATTTGAATTCAATCATGTATATAAACCACTAAATTCAGAACTTCTATGTGAGACCCCAAATTTTATGAATAAAGATTTAAATTTCTCAAAATATTTTTTTTTAATATTATAGTGTGGATTTGATATAATGTTATAGTTGTGGATAATATTTATAAATTTTGCAAAGTATGCAAGTTGTTATATAATATTCGATTGGTCGGGGAATATTCTTTTTGTCGGGGAATATCCGTACGACGACGTAATCATTGGTGGACCCCACAATGGAAGTATTGTCGTAGTTAGAAAACGACAGAATTATCTTTTTATAAAAATAACGACGAAAGTGTTACCATTAAAACTGTTGAACTACCCGGTAGTAAAAGTACAGTAATACGCGTGGTTGCATAGTAGCACACGGTATTGATTATCGATACTTACGTAAGAAGTCACTCAGTTATACTCAATTATTCCTACAGTAATTGCTGCATCATGTCTCTCATATTATTGATTTAATTATTATCACAGTATCATCTGCATAATATTTTATATTATTAAATCAGTAATTGAGACGACAAAGTTATTCATATTATTATTTGCAATATTGACAATGTCTAGAAGTTCTGTCAAGGAGAGGTTTGGTCACCTAATTGTGCGCCAATAAGGAGAAATCCTTATCGAAAAGCCACCTCTTTCCTGGGAATGACTTGGTTGTTAAATATTAATGATGAATAAGTTTGTGTTGATTGAAGATAAAATTGATAGTTCCATTGTGTTGGGATTATTAGTGTTAGTGGAAATCGACATTTATTTCGATAATAATTGATGTCTGGAAGTTATATTGACCAATCGGGTAATTAACCGGATAAATGAGCAATTAATTGCTATTGATTCACATGATTATAACTATTTATTCACATGTGTTTACTATTGATTCACATTCATTTACTATTAGGGGAGATGGTTGCAAGATTGATAATACTTGCATGACTAAAATAGAAATGGAGGTATTGTTGAAGGTACTATACTGTAATTGTTTTTTTCACATGATTAGAACTATTGAGTCACATGATTTACTATTGATTCACATGATTTACTATTAGGGGAGGTGGTGCTTGTTTGATAATACTTACAGGACTAAATTAAAAATGATGAAAAAGAGGAAGGTATTATACTGTAATATTTCCAGCCCCAAAATGTGCAATTATTGAAATAATATTTTCCTATAAATAGAAGCTCATTCTTCCTTTATTTCTCACCAATTCAGTAAAGCTATAGAGCAATTATTATAGAGAGAAATTATAAATAGAAAGAAGAAGAGAAGTCTGCTACCTCACTATTCCATTATCCAGTTTCTTCTAAGGTAAGGGGTATTATTCTTTCGTATTCATGAAGAGAGTTATTTTCTTTCAATACTCGTAAGGGTTGTTATTCCATTCTTTATTATTATGTTGGAATAACCTGCCTATGCGAAGTACCGCATACATGGTGAAATTCTTCTGTTATTCCATTCTTTATTATTCTGTTGGAATAACCTATCTGTGCGGTCTATCGCATGCCTAGTGAATTCTGTTGTTATTCCATTCTTTATTATTCTGTTAGAAAATCTTGTCTATGCAGATTACTCTTGACCTGGTTCCATTCTTTATTATTTTGTTGGAATATCCTGTATGTGCGGATTACGCATGACCTGGTTCCATTTTTTATTATTATGTTGGAATATCCTGTCTGTACGGATTACGCATGACCTGGTTCCATTCTTTATTATTCTGTTGGAATAACTTATCTGTGTGGTCTATCGCATGCCTGGTGAATTCTTTTGTTATTCCATTTTTTATTATTCTGTTGGAATAACCTGTCTATGTGGATTACCACATGCATGGTGAATGATCCTTTGTATTCATTCATTATTAAATCTGTTGAAATGATCTGTCTACGTGGATTACCACATGGCGGGTAAAAATCCATTTGTAGTTTCGCATATTCTATTATACTCGTATGAGATATCATTTCTTTTGTACTCATCATGGAATATCATTTTCTTTGGTATTTTTATTATATGAGTTACTATTCATGGGGTACTATTCACTCAGTTACTATTCACTCTAATATTATTCACTCGGGTATTCAGGGCACTTTTCCTGCTGGAGTACTATTCACGAGTTATTATTCACTAGGGTATGACCTAACTAAGTTTATTTGGTATTTAATAGGTTGGTCAGAGTATAGGGATAATATATGATATGTCAATTAACCCTTGTTTTGTGGCAGTGTTTGATAATGGCATCTGAAAATGTTGAGATCAGCAATGAAGCACATGAAACCGTTGAGTCACCAACGATCAATACCCAGGATAATGTGCAACATGAAGATAATAATCCTCAGGTAAATAACAACACCGATCAGATGATGAACGATGGGATGTTCAGAGGCTTTATAAAATTCATGCAACAATAGGCGAGAGAGAATCGTGTTCATAATGAAGGTGGAAACAATGGAAACCCACGGCTAGTCACTGCTAAGCAGTTCAAGGAGCTGGGACCGCCGGAGTTTTTGGGAAAGCCAGAACCACTTAAGGCGGAGAGTGGTTAAAGCAGATCACCAAGATATTTGATATCTTGGGATGCTCCGAGGAGCAAAAGGTTCCCTTTGCCACCTTTATATTGCGTGAAGAGGCAGATTACTGGTGGGAATCTGTAAAATGTACCCAGCCTGATGCACTCAAGATGTCTTGGGAGAAGTTCCAAGAGCTATTCAATGACAAGTACTTTCCCGAAAGTATTCGCCACATGAAGAAGGTGGAGTTTATCAAGTTAGAGCAAAATAATATGACCATGTCTTAATACGAGGCTAAATTTGCAGAGTTATCCCGGTTTGCATCCCATTTGGTTGATAATGAGGCACGAATGACGCGAATGTTTCTAAGAGGTTTGAAACCCGAAATACGTCAATACCTTATTTCTCACAAACTTTGTTTATATTCTGATGTTGTGAATAGAGCTCAGTTATTAGAGCGCGATAATGAGTCAGCACAACCAAAAGTTAACGAGAAACAACAAGATAATAATTGTACCAGTGGCAACGGCCATCGAAACAATGATAACCATCGTGGGGAAATTATCATGCCAAGAATGGTAACCACTTCGGTGGTAATCATGGCCAAGATAATAGGAGTGGAAATTTCAAGAAGAGAAGATTTAACGATGATGGAAAGACATCAGCACCAGCACCTGTTGTTAACGAAGGAGAACGACCGTCGTTCGTATGTTACAAATACGGAGGGGAGGGACACATCAATCCAAACAATACGCAGCAGTCCAAAGCGTGTTTTAATTGCGGAAGAGAAGGTCATTTAGATGGATTTTGTCATGCACCAAAGTCAAGTCCAGCTGGGACGGTGGCACCAAAGGTGGATACGGACAAAACAAAGTCAGGGGTTTCAGGGAGAACATTTTTCGTGACTTCTCAAAAAGCGAGTAACCCGAATGAAGTTAACACGTGTTAGTTAATTATAAATTCTTACGAAGTCTATACTTTATTAGATACCGGTTCTACCCATTCTTTTATCTCTCTTACTTGCGCTCAACGTTTAAATTTGACCTCGAAGAAGTTAGACTTTGACTTATAGATTGAAACTTAGTTAGTAGAAACCTCCGTTACCTCCACTGTTTATAAATCTTATTTGATTCAAATCGATACCCTCACGTTACCTGTCGATCTTATCTCTTTGAAAATACTTACCTTTGATGTGATTTTAGGAATCGATTGGTTAACTACTCATCAAGCTTTCGTAAGGTTGTTAGCTTTAATATTCCTAACCAACCTATTATGCGAATTAAAGCAACCAAACCACTAAAGTCAATCATTATCATATCAAGCCATAAGTAAAGAGCCCCGAGCCTTTCGTTGGTGACTTCCTTGTGTGGAATGCACCGAAGCCGAACTTTTTATAGGGGACATTGTGAATAACGGTGGCAAGTTGATAAGTATCAATCTGACGTACTATCCAAGTCTTGGATGAGAGTCACAATTTTGAATGATATTTCTATTGTTAATAAATTTCCTGACGTATTCTTGAAGACTTCCTAGCCTACCCTAGAGCGTGAAATCGAATTTTGTATTGACCCCAGTACAAAACTCATTTCTAAAACCCTTAAATATTTCTTCACCTAGAACGAACGTATTATGCGCCAAAGACGTTGGCTCGAGCTATTGAATATTACGATCGTACCATTCAATATCATTGTGGAAGAGCGAACGTGGTAGCTGACGCGTTGAGTAGAAAATTGTATGCGTTTACGAGTGCAATGTTGTTAACACAAAAACCCATTTCGTATAACTTACAAATGATGAAGATAGAGTTAAAGACTCTAAGGACCCACGTGGTGATATCAAATATACGAGTAGAATCGACTTTAATCGATAAAGTTAAAGCCGTGCAAGTTACATACTCAGAGAGGATGAATGTTAGGAAGAAGGTTCAAGAGATTATTCTAGAAGCAAGAATTGATGAAGAGAGGAAATCACAACCCTCGATTTTATTGGCCCATTTGAAATCCTCGATTGAGTAGGAACTGTGACCTATAGACTCGTTTTAACGCCTAGAATATTGCGTGTTCATAATGTTTTTTTACGTATTGATGTTACGTAAATATGTGGACGACCCAAACCACGTTATTAGATTGGAACTAGACGAGATAGCAGAAGATTTAATGTATGAGGAGATATGTGTTAAAATCTTGGATAAGAAAGATCGTATTTAACACTCAAAGGTTATACCTCAAGAGTTAGAATCTGAAATAAAGTCATGGTATCCTCATCTCTTCGGTATACTAGGTACGTACGTAAATTTTGAGGGCGAAATTTCATAAGGACAGGAGATTGTGAGACCACAGATTTTATGAATAAAGATTTAAGTATCTCGAAGTATTTTTTTGAATATTATGGTGTGTATTTGATAATACTTGCATGACTAAGTTAAATATTGAGGTATAGATGGAGGTACTATACTGTAATTCATATTTTGACATGATTATAACTATTGGTTCACATGATTGAACTATTTAATCACATTATTTACTATTAGGGGAGGTGGTGCAAGTTTGATAATACTTGCAGTACTAAATTAAAAATGAAGGAAAAGAGGAAGGTATTAGACTATAATATTTTGAGCCCCAAAACGTGCAATTATCAAAACTATATTTTTCTATAAATAGAAGCTCATTCTTCCTTCATTTCTCACCAATTCACAAAAGCTATATAGTAATTATTATAAAGAGAAAGAAGAAGAGAAGTCTGTTACATTTCTATTCCAGTATCCAGCTTTATTCTAAGGTAAGGGGTATTATTTCTTTTGTATTCATGAAGAGAGCTATTGTTATTACATTCCTTATTATTCTGTTGGAATAACCTATATATACGAAGTACCGCATACATGGTGAAATTCTTCCGTTATTCCATTCTTTATTATTATGTTGGAATAACCTGTATATGTAAAGTACCGCATACATGGTAAAATTCTTCTATTATTCTTTTCTTTATTATTCTATCGGAATATCCTATCTGTGCGTTTACGCTGGACCTGGTTCCATTATTTATTATTCTATCGAAGTATCCTCTCTGTACATTTACGCATGACCTGATTCCATTATTTATTATTCTGTTGGGAATAACCTGTCTGTGCAGTCTATCGCGTGCATGGTGAATTCTTCTGTTATTCCATTCTTTATTATTCTGTTAGAATAACATGTCTATGTGGATTACCACATGCATGGTGAATGACCTTTCGTATTCATTCTTTATTAAATTGTGGAAATGATCTATTTACGTGGATTACCGCATGACGGATGAAAATTCATTTGCGAAATTTCATAAGGAGGGGAGATTGTGAGACCCTAAATTTTACGAATAAAGATTTAAATTTCTCAAAAAAAATATTGAACATTATGGTGTGGATTTGATATAATGTTATAGTTGTGGGTAATATTTATAAATTTTGCAAAGTATGCAGGTTATTATATAATATTCGATTGGTTGGGGAATATTCTTTTTGTCGGGGAATATCCATACGACGACACAATCATTGGTGGACCCTACAACAGAAGTATTATCGTAGTTAGAAAACGACAGAATTATCTTTTTATAAAAATAACGACGAAAGTGTTACAGTTAAAACTGTTAAACTACCCGGTAGTAAAGTACAGTAATACGCGTGGTTGCTTAGTAGCACACAGTATTGATTATTGATGCTTACGTAAGAAGTCACTAACTTATACTCAATTATTGCTACAGTAATTGCTGCATCATATCTCTCATATTATTGATTCAATTATTGTCACAGTATCATCAGCATAATATTTATATTATTAAATCAATAATTGAGACAACAAAGTTATTCATATTATTATTTGTAATATTGATAATTTGTAGAAGTTCTGTCAAGGAGAGGTTTGGTCACGTAATTGCGCGCCAATAAGGAGAAATCCTTATCGGAAATCCCCCTCTTTCCTGGGAACGACCTGGTTGTTAAATATTATGAGTTATAATATTAATGATGAATAAGTTTGTGTTGATTAAAGATGAAATTGATAGTTCCATTGTTTTGGGATTATTAGTGTTAGTGGAAATCGATATTTATTTCGATAATAATTGATGTCTGGAAGTTATATTGACCAATCGGGTAATTAACCGGATAAATGAGCAATTAATTGCTATTGATTCACATGATTATAACTATTTGTTCACGTGTGTGTACTATTGATTCACATTCATTTACTATTAGGAGAGATGGTGTACGATTGATAATACTTTCATGACTAAATTAGAAATAGAGGTATAGTTGAAGGTACTATACTGTAATTTTTTTTTACATGATTAGAACTATTGAGTCACATGATTTACTATTAGGGGAGGTGGTGCAAGTTTGATAATACTTGCAGGACTAAATTAAAAATAAAGAAAAAGAGGAAGGTATTATGCTATAATATTTTGAGCCCCAAAATATGCAATTATTGAAACTATATTTTCCTATAAATATAAGCTCATGCTTCCTTCATTTCTCACCAATTCACTAAAGCTATAGAGAAATTATAATAGAGAGAAATTATAGAGAGAAAGAAGAAGAGAAGTTTGCTACCTCACTATTCCAGTATCCAGTTTCTTCTAAGGTAAGGGGTATTATTCTTTCGTATTAATGAAGAGAGTTATTTTCTTACAATACTCGTAAGGGTTGTTATTCCATATTTTATTATTATGTTGGAACAACCTGTCTATACGAAGTACCGCATACATGGTGAAATTCTTCTGTTATTCTATTCTTTATTATTCTGTTGGAATATCCTGTCTGTGCAGTCTATCGCATGCCTAGTGAATTCTGTTATTATTCCATTCTTTATTATTCTGTTGGAATATCTTGTCTGTGCAGATTACACATGACCTGGTTCCATTCTTTATTATTCTGTTGGAATATCCTGTTTGTGCAGATTACGCATGACCTGGTTCCATTCTTTATTATTTTGTTGGAATAACCTATCTGTGCGGTCTATCGCATGCCTGGTGAATTCTTTTGTTATTTCATTCTTTATTATTTTGTTGGAATAACCTGTCTATGTGGATTACCACATGCATGGTGAATGATCCTTTGTATTCATTCCTTATTAAATCTGTTGAAATGATCTGTCTACGTGGATTACCGCATGGTGGGTGAAAATCCATTTTCAGTTTCGCATATTCTATTATACTCGTATGAGATATCATTTCTTTTGTACTCGTCATAAAATATCATTTTCTTTAGTATTTTTCTTTTACAAGTTACTATTCATGGTTTATTATTCACTCTAGTATTATTCACTCGGGTATTCGGGGCACTTTTCGTGCCAGAGTACTATTCACAAGTTACTATTCATGTGTTACTATTCACTCAATTTCTATTCACTCTAGTATCATTCACTCGGGTATTCGAGACACTTTTTGTGTTAGGAGACTATTCAAGGGGGACTATTCCCGAAGTACTATTCATAGGGTACTATTCACCCAAAAAATATTTTTCTTTTCTGTCCAACCTATTTTTGGTACATGAATATTATTCTTGTATTTTACTTTACAAAGTAGTATCATGTTGACAATTTGGACGTTATTGATTTATGGATAAATTAAATTATAAATCTTTAAAATTTATCCTTGAACTTGTTTTATTGAATTATTATGTCATTGTCATCATCTTCATGCATATATTATGATTAAAGTCATCTTTGGCTTACGTGCATAGATGGACTTGGTATGATTATGACCAAGGATTATTTGGTATAATCATGACCGTAATGTGACGAATGATGTGGTAAAAGTCCTCATTGGCATGTAGTTCATTGATGGACAGTTGTTGGTATAATTATGACCAGGGATTATTCGGAATAATCATGAACATTGATGATTACATGAATATCCTTGGCCGTGGTGCAGGGATGATTTGATTTTATTTATTAAGCTGAGTCTCAGCGATAAAGTTGATGAAAATATTTTTAAATCATAGAAGATAGTAGATTTTATGCTTTACTTGACTCTTCTAATGGATTGCTTATTTTCGCTGCAGTTGTTGATCTAAAACTTGTTGTCTATTATATTCTATCAGTTGTTATACTGTTGAAGGCTAAGGATAATTTATTCTGCATTATCTTAGTCATAATATTTCTTACTGGGCTAGTTGAGCTCACCCGTTCTTTCATTGTTCTCTTCAGGAAATGAGAATATAGCTGGGACGAGTAGGGGAATGGAGTGATGGTCCAGGATAAATGGCTTTAGTAGTCCTCATTATTCTACGAAATAATGTGATAATAATTGTAATGAGGACACCATTGAGTGTGGATATTGTCTATATGACAATATTCTTGTTTAAACTCTCAGCTATGTTTTGTCGTATTTTATACGACTGTTGTATAATTAAGTTGTATTTGAAACCATGTATCTGGCGACTCAAGATGGGTGATGTATACCTGTTTTGGGGGCGTCACATTATAGAACATAAGTTTCCACAAGGTTTGTTTTTTTCAAAATCTTTAAATTTCTTTTCAAAACACATACTAAGTCATTCCGATGCTTTCTATTATGAGCAATTTATATGTCATGTATTATATGATGCATTTTCATGTTACATCACTTAGAATAACATATTCCATCGACGGGAGCACTATACTTGCGTATGTGCTCGATCGACGCCCTTCGATCGCCTCTGAATACGTAATAGTCACAAAGATGACTATTTTGACCCTTCATAAAGACATAAAATTCAAAAATTTATAGAACAAAAGTTTTAGGTCTATTCGTCCTCATTTCGGATCATCTTGAATCACTCAATCGGAGTTCGTATGAAAACGTTATGGTTGTTTTAGTAAAACATGTCCTCAGATTTTATTTTTCCAAAATTGACTAGGCAGACTACCCCCCCTTGCCCCACCGGAGCAGGGGTTTTTACACTATGGGGCCCGCCGAGGCGGGGGTCCCTTCTGCTAACTCGCGAATTTTGATCTCTAACACTACAGAAAGCCAAATTAGGCCTACAAACTCTTTTCTAATCATCATAACATGAGTTATACTCATCCAAATGAGTTCATTTTTGATTCTATAGGTTTGTAACTCATAAAACTACAACATACCAAATACCCAATAATTAACATAAACATTAACTAACCCAGATATAAATTTAAAGATCATGTTCATACTAATTTTCATGTTTTGACAATTTAGCGAATTTTTCACTACGAATTTTTTTCTCAACCATTTCGATTCATTCAACTTTTGTTATTTTTGTTTCTTCACATACTAACATAATCCAACATCAATTTACAGATTATAACACATATTAGACATAAAATTTTGTACTTTATTAAGCCATTTTCATACATAACCACTGTTATTTCAATTTCTTCCTATAAACCAATTTCTTATAACCTAATCATCAAATAGCACTCACAAATGATGATTAACAGATTATAAACCACATACATACATGTATAACTCCCATGTGATAAGCAATTTATAGAAGATGATCATAAGAATTCAAACTGTAAACATTAGAAGTAAAGTATATCTTCAAACCCTAGTTGTAGGCTTAACAAGAGATGGTGAACTCTCCTTCCTCTTAGCAAAATCACAGAAAACTTTCTCTATCTCAAAACCTCTGTATTTCCTCTCTTCCTCACCAAGCTCAGTACTAACCTTAGGAAAAAGAACACGTAACATATAACTGACTCCCTCCCCCTCCCCCCCCCCCCCAGCCGCGTACGTACGTCAGGTGAAGAAAATAAAAAGGAGTCTGTTACAATAAACCCAAAAGCCATAGGGTTGTGTTTGGTTACACACAATTTCTCCCATACTAGATTATTGTAATAATATTATATTATATAGTTTTTATTTGGTACACCTGTAATCAATTTAATTATAATAATTATAATTTTTATTATAATTCTTCTGATGATTAATAAATAATCATATATCTAATTTAATTAATAAATTAGACTTAAACATCGCTTTATTTAATTTACTTATTTTCTTTAATATTAAACAACTCATTTAATTTAATTAATTCATTAAATTAAATCTTCAAAGAATAAAATTTACCTTTACTTTAACTTAATTATCATACACACGTAACTAAATTATTATACCATAATTTTATAAATTATTTATTTTTCTCAATAAATAAATTATTTAAAATATTTATTCAATTCAATAAATATTTAAGATTAATTACAAAATTCATTAAATTCCTTTAATAGTTAACTAAACTATTAAACCTCACTTTCTCAATATATGAATATATATTTTTCTTCACACCATATCACATATTTCAAAATATATAGCACGTATATATACATACTCAAACTCAAAACATCTCATAATAAGAATTTTAATTATTATATTCCTATTTTAATAACTTATAAAAATTCGAGTTGTCACAACATTATTTATATTTAAAACTTTGTGCTATATAGTGATTTAATATGTGATAACATATATGAAGTGGAGTATGGCTAAATAAATATATATATATATATATATATATATATATATATATATATATATTATAGTTATGGATATATATTATTATATATTTCATTAAAAAGGAAAGCTTCATAACCTAATTATACATTAAGTGAGATAATTAAATAACCTAAGGGTTATGATAATAATGAATAGTTAGTATTTAATATTTATACTAACTTAAGTGGATAATTTTATTATTGCAAGTGATTAATAATTTTAAACATAATTATAGTAAACCTAATTAGGTTACAAGTTAAAGAGATATGTGTAAGTAAATAAATTCCATAAGATTGGAAATAGAAACCCTAAATAAACAATTAGGGTAATATATATTAAAATTTTTAAACTATGTTTATTACATAGACCAAAGCAATTAAATAAGAAGCCCAGAAATAAAATGCAAACCAATACTTAGCCCACTTGATTAAGGATATTTTAGACTTTTGATTAATTAAATTTGTACATTAAAATAAAAGCAAAATGGATTGGATAATGAGTCAATGGGTGACCGGCCTATTAGGACTTTTAAGGCAATAAAATTATGATAATCAAGTTCCATAATTATTAACTTTTACATCAAGTACAAGTGTATCTAACTCCATTGGTAAAAAATCTACTTAGCACCTTTAATGACATGATTAGGTCTAATTGAAAGAGATAAGGCAAAACCTTATATCCAAGGGACAACAAAGATATGGGGGATATTAGTTA
Source organism: Panax japonicus (assembly GCA_020205505.1). Lineage (NCBI taxonomy): Eukaryota > Viridiplantae > Streptophyta > Magnoliopsida > Apiales > Araliaceae > Panax > Panax japonicus. The sequence goes on from CM035103.1 coordinate 11,841,386, forward strand.
AATCACCACATTTCATTTTCTCTTCATTTCATTTCTCTTCATTCTTCTTCTTCTATTTTTCTCCCAAGCTAGCAAAATACAAAGAGAGAAGAGAGAGAGAGACAGAGAGAGAGAGTTTCAGATTTTTGGAGGAGAAAGGGAGGAGTGTGATTGTAAAACCCCAAATTTTATGAATAAAGATTTAATTTTCTCGAAATATTTTTTTAATATTATGGTGTGGATTTGATATAATGTTATAGTTGTGGGTAATATTTATAAATTTTGTAAAGTACGCAAGTTGTTATATAATATTCGATTGGTCGGGGAATATTCGTTTTAACAGGGAATATTCATACAATGACATAATCATTGGTGGACCCCACAACGAAATTATTGTCGGATTGAAAAAATGACAAAAATATTTTATGAAAATAACGGCGTTAGTTTTACCGTTAACTGTTGAAACACCCGGTGTTAAAAGTACAGTAATACTCGTGGTTGCATAGTAGCACACAGTATTTATTATTGATGCTTACGTGAGAAGACACTCAGTTTTGTTCAATTATTGCTACAGTAATTGTTGCATAGTATCTCACGTTATTTGATTCAATTATTATCGATATTTTATATATTATTAAATCAATAATTGTGATATCAAAGTTATTAATATTATTATTTGTAATATTAATGATGTCTAGAAGTTCTGTCAAGGAGAGGTTTGGTCACCTAATTGTGTGCCAATATGGAGAAATTCTTATTTGAAAGCCCCCTCTTTCTTGGGAACGACCTGGTCAATTAATAGTGTAAATTATAATAATGATGATGAATTTTATTTTATTATTATTATAAATGTAATAAAACAGAAAACTTTTTATATAAAACAGAATTCTTTTTATAAAGTTTTGTTTTATGTGATTATAAATAGAATATAATATATTTTATTATGCATAGTATTTGTATAGTACTTGCATAGTATTGACATAGTAAAATCTTTTTATATAAAACAGAATACTTTTATAAAGTTATTTATTTTATTAGATTATAAATAGAATATATTATATTTTATTATGCATAGTGTTTGTATAGTGCATGTATAGTGTTTGCATAGTAAATTTTTTTTATATAAACCAAAATACTTTTATAAAGTTATTTGTTTTATTAGATTTTAAATAAAATATATATATATTATATTATATTATATTGCATAATATCCTTTTCATTCTCTTATAAATAGGATGCTTAGTTAGAATGGAAAATCATACCAGAAATTCAGAGAATTCTTCTTCTATAATCTTGAGCGTATTTCTTTAGAGTTTTAAGAAGCTTTGAGCGTAGAAAACAGTATAAGTTTTCTTCAAGAATATCCTCGCCCTACCAGTCGGAATACTCTTCTTTCTAAGGTAAGGGGTATTATTCTTTCGTATTCATGAAGAGAGTTACTACCTTCGTCCCATAATAAGTGATTTTTTAGGCTTAATATTTTTTCCCAAAATAAGTGATGTGTTAGAACTCCAATATAATTTTTACAATATTTTCTCATATATGCCCTTATGCATCCAATGATATTTATTGCGTCTTGCAATCACTACAATTAAATGACACTCATTAACTCTTCAACTTCAAAGAATATATATTAAGGGTATATTTGCCATTTTAGCTTGTGTATTAGTATGTGTAATTTAAGCTAAAAATCACTTATTATGTGACCGAGGTAGTATTTTCTTTCAATACTCGTAAAGGGTAATATTTCTTTCGTATTCATGAAGAGAGCTTCTGTTATTCCATTCTTTATTATTATGTTGGAATAACCTGTCTATGCGAAGTATCGCATACATGGTGAAATTCTTATGTTATTCCATTCTTTATTATTCTGTTGGAATATCCTGTCTGTGCGTATTACGCATGACCTGGTTCCATTATTTATTATTCTGTTGGAATACCTATCTGTGTGGTCTATCGCATGCCTGGTGAATTCTGTTGTTATTCCATTCTTTATTATTCTGTTGGAACATCCTGTCTCTAACGCCCCCAAAATAGGTACATATCACCTATTCTGAGTCGCCAAATACGTGATACAGGATACAAATACAATCTTTAATATACAACAAGAAAGCTGTGAGTTTTAATACAAATATTGTCTTCTAGACAATATCTACTATCAGAATATGTCATCATTACATTTATTGTCACACTATTTAACAGAATAGTGAAGACTCCTAATATTATCATCTGGACCGTCACTCCGTTCCCCGACTAGTCCCGGCTACGTTCTCATTTCCTGAAGCTAACAGTGAAAGAAAGGGTGAGCTCAACTAGCCCAGTAAGAAATATTATGACTAAGATAATGCAGAATAAATTATCATTAGTCTTTAACAATGTTAAACTGATAAAATACAATAGACATCAAGTTTAACTGCAGCGGAACATGCAATCCATTAAAAGAGTCAAGTAGAGAATAAAATCTACTATCTTTTATGATTTAAAAGGTTTTTCATCACTTTTATCGCTGGGACTCAGCTTAATAAATAATCCACATCATCCCTGCACTACGGCTAAGGATATTCATTAGTATCACAACCACAATTTATCCATGCCAATAACTGTCCATCAATGCACTACGGGCCAATGAGGACTTTTACCACATCATTTGTAACATTACGGTAATGATTACACTAAATAATCAATGGTCATAATCATACCAAGTCCATCTATGCACTACAGGCCACAGATGACTTTTAACAAAATATAAATATGAGGATGATGACAATGATATAAGAATTCAATAAAATAAGTTCAAGAATTAATTTATTCAAGAACTAATAACGTCCAAATTGTCAACATGATACTTCTTTGTAGAGTAAAATTTAAGAATGCTCAGACGAATATTTCCATGAAAGATACTGGATGAAGCGCAAATATCAAGGATATTCTACTAATTTTATAGAGTATAGAAGTCAAAACTTTAACCAACTGAGTATAATAAAGAATGGAATAACAAAAAAATCATCATGCATGTGGTACTTCGCATGGACAGGTTATTCCAATAGAATATTAAACAACGGAACCAGGTCAGGCGTAATACGCACCGACAGGATATTCCAACAAAATAATAAAAAATAGAATAACAACAGAAATCACCATGCATGCGGTACTTCGCATAGACAGGTTATTCCAACAGAATAATAAATAACGGAACCAGGTCCAACGTAAAATGCACAGACAAGATATTCCAATAGAATAATAAAGACGGAACCAGGTCCGGCGTAAAATGCACAGATAGGATATTCCAACAGAATAATAAAGAATGGAATAATAACATAATTTCACCATGTATGTGGTACTTCGCATAGACAGGTTATTCCAGCAGAATAATAAATAATTGAATAACAGAAGAATTTCAACAAGTATAGGGTAGCCCGTGTATACAGGTTATTGCAACAGAATAATAAAGACTGGAATAACAAAAGTTCTCTTCCTGAATATAAAAAAATACCCTTTACCTTATAAAGAATAGTACTCCGACGGTAGGGCGGGGATATACTTGAAGAAACTTGCACTACGCTCAAAGCTTTTTTAAACGCTAAAGAAATACGCTCAAGATAGAAGAATAATTCTCTCTACATTTTCTCTCTCTAGAGTTTCAGTGAATTGGTAAGAAATAATGAAGGAATGAGCTTCTATTTATAAAGAATGGACTGAATAGTAACCAATCCATGAACAGTCCAGGTCGATTTACTTTAAACAGACGGTCCAAATTGGTTTACAATAAAATATAATATATTTTATTTATAATCTAATAAAAACGAATATCTTTTAAAAAGATTTTACTCTGCAAATACTATGCAGGCACTATACAAATACTATGCATAATAAAATATAATATATTCTAATTATTGTCTAATAAAACGAATAACTTTATAAAAGTATTCTGTTTTATATAAAAAGATTTTACTATTAGCCTAATAAAATGAATAACTTTGTAAAAGTATTTTGTTTTATATAAAAAGCTTTTCTATTTTATTACATTAATAATACTAATAAAACAAAACTTCATCATCATTATTATTATTCACACTATTAATCGACCAGGTCGTTCCCAGGAAAGAGAGAGATTTCCAATAAGGATTTCTCCCTATTGGTGCGCAATTATATGACCAAACCACTCATTGGCAGAACTTCTAGACATCGTTAATATTATAAATAATAATATTAATAACTTCTCCATCTCAATATAAAATATCAACAATAATTGAATCAATTAACATGAGATACTATGCAACAATTACTGAAGCAATAATTGAACAAAACTGAGTGACTTCTCACGTAAGCATCAATAATCAATATTGTGTGCTACTATGCAACCACGCGTATTCCTGTACTTTTAACACAGGGTGTTTCAACAGTTAAAGATAAAACTTCCGTCGTTATTTTCATAAAAATATTTTTGCCGTTTTCTCAATCCGATAATAATTCCGTTGTGGGGTCCACCAATGATTATACCATAGTACGAATATTCTCCGACCAATCGAATATTATAAACAACTTGCGTATTTTGAAAAATTTCTAAATATTACCCACAACTATAACATTATATCAAATTCATTCCATAATATTTAAAAATAATAATTATAGAAAATTCATATTTATTCATAAAAGTTGGGGTCTTACACTGTCTATGCGGATTACGTATGACCTGGTTCTATTCTTTATTATTCTATTGTAATATCATGTCGGTGCGGATTACGCATGAACTGGTTTTATTCTTTATTATTCTGTTGGAAATAACCTGTCTGTGTGATCTATTGCATGCATTGTGAATTCTTCTGTTATTCTATTCTTTATTATTCTATTAGAATAACCTGTCTATGTGGATTACCATATGCATGGTGAATGATCTTTTTGTATTCAATCTTTATTAACTTGTGGAAATGATCTGTCTATGTAGATTACCGCATGGTGGGCGAAAATCCATTTGTAGTTTCATATATTCTATTATACTCAGTGGGTTAAAGTTTTAGCTTCTATACTCCATGAAATTAGTAGAATATCCTAGATATTTGCGCTTCATCCAGTATCTTTTCATAGAAATATTCTTCTGAGCATTCTTGAATTTTACTCCATAAAGCAATATCATGTTGACAATTTGGACGTAATTGATTTCAGGATAAATTATCTTATAAATCTTTAAAATTTATTCTTGAACTTATTTTATAGAATTATTATGTCATTGTCATCATCCTCAGGCTTATATTGTGATGAAAGTCATCTTTGGCTTACGTGCATAGATGAACTTGGTATGATTATGACCAGGGATTATTCGGTATAATCATGACTTGTAATGTTATAAATGATGTGGTAAAAGTCCTCAGTGGCCTATAGTGCATTGATGGACAGTTTTTGGTATGATTATGACCAGGAATTATTCGGTATAGTCATGACCATTGATGATTTAATGAATATCCGTGGCCCGTAGTGCAGGGATGACTCGATGATGTGGTTTATTTATTAAGCTGAGTCTCAGCGATAAAAATGATGAAACATTTTAAATCATAGAAGATAGTAGATATCATGCTCTACTTGACTCTTCTAATGGATTACTTATTTCGCTGCAATTAAACTTGATGTCTATTGTATTTTATCAGTTTAACATTGTTGAAGACTAATGATAATTTATTCTGCATTATCTTAGTCATAATATTTCTTACTGGGCTAGTTGAGCTCACCCTTTTGCTTTCATTGTTCTCTTCATGAAATGAGAACGTAGCAGGGACTAGTCGGGGAACGGAGTGACGGTCCAGATGATAGTATTAGTAGTCCTCACTATTCTATGAAATTGTGTGATAATAAATGTATTGAGGACTTATTTTGAGTTTGAATACTGTCTAGAAGACAATATTTGTATTAAAACTCAAGCTCATATTGTATATGTAAGGTTGTATTTGTATTATGTACCATGTACTTGGCGACTCAGAATAGATGATTTATACTTGTTTTGAGGGTGTCACAATGCTAGCTTGATTAAATCACCCTAAGTTCATATCTTAATTTGGTAGATCAAGGAAGGTTGCTACTAGAACAAGGTATAACCTAAATCTCCATCTTCTTTTTCTATTTGGTGTTATAGAAAGCTTTGATGGGGTTATGAATTAATACCCAAGTTCTACATATCATTATATATGGAATTAAGTATCTTGAGTGTATGTCAAAGGTTTAGAGGAAGAAAATGAGCATATGTTCTCCTAGGGGTGAAACCCTAGTTTTCTTTCCACTAAATCTTGTGTAACTCAGGTTTTACAACTTGGATTTGTGATTCATCGAAGGGGGTGCTAGATATATGAGTTGGCTAGTAAACCCAAGTGGTAGAACACAAATCAAACAATTTTTGAAGTCTTGGGGGCTATTTTCCCTAAAATAGTCCCGGTATAGAACTTAAGGCTTTAAATCCCTAAAAAGCTATTGACCCCGTTTTTCCTTAGGTTGTTTCGATCAGTTATGAAACTTTTAAAAATCTAGGAACAATCATAGAGGTACCTTAAGAAGTTATCTACATGTTGGAAAAAGAACGGACACGTTTCGATGTGTAGTTTATGTGTAATGACTTTTACCGTATCTGAAATTTATACAGTATGCGTATATATGTTATAAGAGCATCCTCTGAAAAGTTCAGAATTGTCTAGGCAAAACTCAATTTATTAAAAATGTAACAAGATACAGGTGTTTTAGGCACTTTAAAAATAGTAAAACAAAATCTAAAATTCCAGGAAAATTTGAGAATCATTATTGGGTCATACACTGTCCAAATCCAGAAAAGAAGAATTTTTGGAATCAATTTGGTATTTTTCTTAAAAATGATGAAGTTATAAATAAAAGGAAATAAATAGTTAAATGATGTCATAAATAAGAAAAATGTGATTTTAATGTTTGAATACTCCTAATATATATAATTCTGACTATTTAAAGGTATCTTGATAATTTATAATAAGAAGTATTATTTATGACCTTTTATGGATATTAAATAAGTTGTTTAATAAAGGGTAAAATAATTAAAATAAATTTTTTATTTTCCTAATAACTTTTTAAAATTTTACTATGATATTTGTAATATAAGAATTTGATATTTTTAAGTAAATAAAAATATTAAGATTAAAACTTTATTGAAATATTATTGAATGATTAATAATATTTGATTTAAGCATTAATAAATGATTAAAATATTATTAAATGGCTAATAATATTAGATTAAAATATTATTAATAATATTAGATTAAAATATTATTAAAAGATTAATAATATTAGATTAAAGTATTATTGGATGATTAAAATATTATTAAGTAAATAATAATATTCAAAATTAAATAAAATGTTATTAAAAATGTAATAACATTAGTAAAGAAATAAAATATTATTAAATAATTAATAATATTAATAAATGAATAAAATATTATTAAAATGTTAATAATATTAGTAAATAAATACAGTATTATTAATTGATTAATAATACTAAATAATAAGTAAGGTATTATTAAAGTAATAATATTAATGTATGATTACAATATTATTAAGAGGATTAATAATATTAGTAAAGTATTAAAATATTATTAAGATTTTAATAATATTAGTAAGTGAATAAGAGTGTTATTAGTCGACTAATAATACTAAGAGGTGAATTAAATACTATCAAGATTAATAATATTAAGTGAACTAAAGGTGATTGTTATTTAATAGTAATATTATCGAGACATAATAATATTTCTAAGAACTAAATGTAATATGTAATATCTATGTGATTATATAATGTAATGTTATGCTATGGCTAATTGAAAGATTAACTATAGATCCCTCAAAGGAAGATAATTAAACTGCCTAGCGGATAGAATTTAATTGTGTAGTAGTAGCCTACAAACGAGGCAAGTTCCCTAACTCAAACCCGAGTTATTATTTTCGAAGCATGTTAGTGAATAATTATTGTTGATTATTCACATTTATACTATTATTGAGATTCACACCTTATGCAATTGACTTTTTGTTCTATTATTATTGAACTGTGAATTAAATTAAAGTTCTTTCATTCATGAACTGTTTATGAGATAGATCTATGCTAATTGTATCAGCTAGATCAAGCATGTCTAAATTTGTTAAATCAAATGTGTTTTAAAAGTTGTTCTTATTAAATTGATATGTTAAGAACTCTTGGCTGAGAAAAGGACGAATTTGATGAAAGCGTGATATATATCAATGTTGGATTATTAACTGTTTATGCATAAATCACGGGGTATGAAAGGTTGATCCCCTTGATTACCAAAACTTATTAAAAGGTCCAGTTTAAATGCTGAGAACCTTGGTAAATGTTCATGGTTATTTAAAACCACTCAGTACCTATTATTCAATTATTCGAATATTCAGTTGTTGACTATTAATTCATGTTCCTTCACAATTTTATATTGTTGTTGAACACTGAAAGCAAAAATTCTTTCTAATCATGATATATCTCCATTGTTTATAAAATTTCTAAGCAAATTAGTTGTTTACCCTTGCTATATCATGACATTTTTTTCAGCTAAAGCAGAAACGTCCAACGGGGACAAAGGAAAAGGGAAGGTTCAAGAGTAGACGTTTGAGAAGGTTTATGTACTAGTTTATTTTAAATGCTATTTGGTTATATAAACTCTTTATAGTATTAAGAGTACGTTTTAAGTTAAGATTAAAGAACCTTGGGACTATGATTGTTAGACTTTATTACTATTATGATAAACATTATATGTATATTCTTCAGTATTAGTTAGAAAGTATTTTTGTTGTTGAGTATCGTGAACATCGAATTCGAGGTTAGGAAACCCGGATTTGGGGGTGTCACAATCTTTCTTCTAAAAAACCATTGAAAAAAAGGCGAAGATAACTCATGCAGTTACTCTGGTAAGAGAATCATTTTCTGGAGAAATGGACGAAGATATCTCTATTACATCGGCATCTAGTATCATTACAAGATGACAGAGTAGGAGATTGAATGAACCAAATAAAGTCCATGCTCATTATGAAGAAAAAGAAGAAGATGAGTCGTTTGAACTTGAAAGAAAGAACAAAGGAAAGCAGAAAATGGTTGCCTATGATGAAGCTTTGCATGAAGAGGTTTTTATAGCTGAGTCTGAAAAAGATGAATAGATGGCTGAAATGACTGATGAGTCAGATCCTGTAAGAAGCTTTGAAGAAGTTGTGAAAGAATCCAATTTTAAGCTGAAGACAGAAAATAAAGATAAAGAGAAGAAATCTATAAAGAAATATAATGGAATGAGGATTTTTGGTTCAGTTAGACCAAGCCCATCGGATAGCACTAAGCCTCCCTTTGATTCATCCGCTGATAAATTTGAAGAATCAGATTTTAAGGAAGGAGAAGATGCTGATAACGATTCTACCTCATCACCTTCATCAACTAAAAAATGAATTATCTTTGAAGGAATTGAAGTCCCAAATGCATCGTTGCCTAAGAGATTGATAATAATTAGCAAAGAGAAGGTAAAAGTAGTTTCCATAACCCAAGAAGAATTGGTCATCTGTTATGATGATTTGGAAATGAATAGAAACACAAATTTGTACTATGATGAAAGCACTCAGCTCCAATACCTTCTTCCATGGCTGCATATTCTAAAAGTTGTATCCATAGGATATTTGAGTTTCATTCGATGGTGTTATTCAAACTTCCCAAATCTGAAAATCATATCTCAAAACTTCCCAAAAGTTCTATCATATCCCTCCAAACTCATTTGCAATTTCCCTTTCAATAAAGCTTATCGAACGATTGGAGGTACTTTCATCCCTTCATTATTTCTTATAAACATTCCTCGATCATCCCATCTACGATCAACTTCACGTTGTCCTCTTGTAGAGTCTCCACACTCTACGAATACCAATTCAAAAGAAACATTATCCCATCTTCTTATTCCAACATCAAACACAGAACCATAATCAAATGTTCCATCCAATATTCCTTCATCTTCTGCAAATGACGATATCTAATCAAGAAAGAAAATTGCTCTGGTAGTTCAGAGAAAGAATGAAGTGGAAATCAAAGCTCTACATGACAAAGTGGTTGAGCTAAGTAATCAAGTTGATGCTCATCAACATGCAATCTGAGCTGGAATGGCCATAATCTTTGATCAACTCAAAGAGCTCGTTGGTATAGTGATGCATCTCTCTTCAGTTTATAATGACAAAAATGGGGAGAAAAAGAAGAGTAAGGCTAGTTTCAAAAAGAGAAAGGATCAGAAATTAAAGAAGTAAAAGGAGGAAAAGAAGAAAGGCAAGGCGCTAATAACTAAGGGGAGTCAGAAAAAGAGGATAAAGTGAGAGAAACAAGATCTTAGGGGGAGTCAAGAACCAAGGATCTAGTGAGTGAAGAAGGCAGCAACATCAACAATCAACAAAACGAGAGGTACATCTTCTAAACTTCTAGAATAAGCCAAGGAAAAACACATTTGTGATGGCCCTAAATCCAAGTACCTTTAAACTTTGGATATGGTGCTTCATGGTACTAACATACTCATACATCTAATCATGCATTTATACTAATATGGAAGTAATTACTAATTATTACAAGCCTATTATTATATACTCAGGTTCTATGATCTTTAAATCTTCTTAACATGACAAGTAAGGCAGTAATTATTTATATTAAACCTATCCATTACAGATACAATTTACATCCTCTTAATCATTCATCTTGCCTATGCCCTTGTCCTTTATAGAAATGTTTACACGCTTATTTTTTGCTAAAAACATTTAATTTAAATCACGAATGAGCATTTTCATGCCCAGCAACTATAATAGTTGCATATAAAATAACAAAATCAAGAATCATGTTTTCATACTTCTAAATCTTCAACAACTGAACAAAAGTTGTGAAGAGATCTCAAATGATAGGAAATTACTTCCTTTTATTTCAAAAATGTATTTTTGATACGACAAACTGACTTTAGTTGAGCGGTTATAAGACGTTGAACTTTTATTTTCATTCAAAAATGGTTAAAACAGCTATTCCGTTGCAAACCATTATGGCTCACGAGTACGTTGGGTGATAAACCCATTATACCATGTATTGATCAATATTACATGGCGAACGACTTATTTTGAGTTTCGACATTATATGCCGATAATATTAAAACATTTCCCCAATATTAGGGTTGTTCATTCTCAGACTGAATCCCCACCAAGTAGAAATTAGTTTGGAAGCTTTACTTATACTCAATAACAATTCAAAAGATCATATCTAGATCATCGAAAGGTTTTAACATGTGTTTAGCCAATACAAATGGCATTGACATACTTCTTAAACAGTTCGTGCATACAAGAACTTTGAAAACTTGAACAATTCATGCGTTATAGCAAAGCTTAAATAATTTATGCATTATAGCATAGTTGAACACTTATACAACTGACAAAAAGTTTGCATAAGTCTGAAGTTTACACAACCGTTAAACATTGTGTAAATTAAAGCATAAATAATGATTATTCATAAAAATATATATCCACATACTTCAAACTAACATTCAAATAAAGATTGAATGGATTTAGAATACTTGCCTTAACGGTCTATAATACTTTGGCGTTAATCGCCTTCTGTAAGTCCTACACATTCAGTGCATATAAACATACCAATTAACCACATATAAGCATCACTTATGGTTAACTTTAAATCTATTCCATATTTTATAATGTCTTTTTCATAAGAATCGGAAAACTATTTAAGTTCATTAACATTCGACTCAGCGTTTCGACGTTCGTACGCCCGAATTTTCTAACTCGAACGCTTAACTGGCACATCATTACATACAATTAACACGTCCAATACATCTACCATTCCTTGGTTTACATTTTCCTAGACTCTATTTCCAAACTCCAAGCTTTAAAACTCAAAAATACTAGTCCAACATGGCTTGGCGCCCCGACGTTTTGAAGAAACCAACCCAGTTTGCCTCCAATTACACAACAGTCCTAAGAAGACTCATTTTAGACCTTGATCCCGGCCTTAACTCTCAAAAATTATTAAATAAAATTTGTAGGCCTACTTGTTAGCTTTCCGGATCATCTGAAATCACCTCTATCAGAGTTTATACGAAAGAGTTATTAACTACAACTTAACTGCTTATAGCTATCTGCATTTCGTGTATTTTTACACAATTGTATAATCATGGATTTATACTCATCAGTCATACATTTCCTTACATTCTTAATGTAATAACTGTAGCGCCCCAGAATCCGGGTCCCGAATCACCGCGAATCCGGTTCGCTATTTCTATAACTGTTGCGGAAGATATAAACATAATTTGTTTATACATTAAACATTAAACACTATCCCCAAGGTCGAGTAACCATAACTTATACACAATTCATAACTTATCTAACACATGACATCGATCATTATCATACAAGACTATTACAAAACTAATCGCGCACATTAACTTTAAGCTGGAATTGTCTTTAACTTTCCTTGTATCCGACGCATTCACCTTAATCTGCAATGTTTTATCATGATATAGCAAGGGTGAGCATGAAAGTTGCCCAGCAAGTTTAAATACAATTTAAGGATATATCATGATTGAAAGAGTCTGAATAATAAGCTGGCTATAATTCACAATATAGTTATGAATTAGCATGAACAAATTTTTGACTGAACAAGTATTACATATGAACAATATATATATGGACCAACTAGTAATGAAGGTGATCAGCCTTTCATACCTGACTTATACATACAAGATGTACAGAGTACAATTCTACATGGCAATCAGCAATGATTAACCATAAACATATCTGAATAAAACAAGTACCCTTAGTAGAGTTAAGAAAAACAAACTTGCTTGTTCCGTTGATTACCGATATGAAATATAACATAGCTTTATCCGAAGACCTAATACAGATAATACCGATCTCCAAATATTAGAATAATATCATCACATTAAAAATAACCTAAACACATTACCACATAATCCTATCAGTCTATTACACATATAAAACTTTGTATCAGGTCAAACTATTTCAGTCTGACTTGAAACCGACACAATTCTATCATCCCGACGGTCTAGTCGGACAATATCAAGTTAAGTTCAATTAAACTCTACCTAAACAATTAACAATAATCTTAGATAATCATATTATCGGTCAAAACAATTTTCATAGACTTGTAATAATTTCCAGATAATTAATATCATTTATCATAATTTTTCAATCACTTATAATGTATTTAAATGAATTAAATTCCACATAATTCTTTAATCATTAATATTTACTTATTGCTAAACATTAATGAATTACATGTCATAATATTATATCATATTTATAATATCTCAAAGTATTTTCAATACATTATTATTTCCTTTAAATATTCTTAAAGTAATTAAAAACATTAATCAATAACTGATATTAATAAAAATACCACATTATTCCTTGATCATTAATATTTATTAAATGTTAAATATTAAAAAAAATCATAACATAATATTGTAATATAATTATAACATCACAAAGTATTTTCAATACCTTAGAATCATATTTATATGATTTTTAAACACTTAAATCCATTATCCGATAATTGTTAAAAATATTAAAATATTAATATTTTCATGCCAAAATATCAAAAGTTATATTTTATAACTTCAAATATTTTTATAACACTTAAATAATTTTTATATGATTTTTAAAGCATTAAACCTATTTTTTTTACATAATTTATTTAATACAATTATTAAATAAATTTATTATCACAATATTAATCTATACCTTCATTTAAATATTAATTAAATAGTAATTAATTAATTACCTTTAGTTATTATTTAATTAATAAATAATAGCCAATTAGTACTAATCATTATTTAATGGTAATTAGATAATGAATAATCAAATTATTGTTTGTCTTTAATTATTATTAATAATTTCTTATCCTTGAATAGTAAATAATTAATTTATTTACTTCCTTAGTCTTTAATTATTCCTTATTATTATTTAAAGAATAATTAATTAATTTTAGTTCTTATTTATTATTTAATATTAATTAAACAAAAATTTAATTCATCTCATAAATCTTTAATTATTCTTTCTTATTACAGTTAAGAATAATCAATTATTACTTAGTCTTTATTTATTAATAAATAATTATAACCTTTTACGTTAATGTAATTAGTATTACATTATTATTACATAACATTACTTAACCATTCTTTAATCATCACTTAATATTAATAAAATAATAATTAATCAATTGTTAATCTCTAGTTATTATTTAATCATATTTAAATAATAATTTTATTAACACTAATCTTACTTAATTATCATTTAATATTACTTAAATAATAATTAAATAGCTAATTATATTTAATATTGTATGTAATAAATTTTTCTAACCATTTAATGGTTTTAAGAATTATTTTTAATAATTATTCAATTTCACTAAATTACGAAAATGCCACTCACGCCCAAAATTTCCAGATTTGGCATCCTTTACGGAAACGCTTGTAAAATGAAATGTACAACTCGGAATTAAGTTCCGTTGGAGGCGTTGGATTCGTATTTTCTTAAAATACATTTTTGATTTATCAAACACCATATTTGGTTCTGTTTTGGTCACAGAAAACAGTCCAGAAGTGGCTGGTCAGTTTTAGTTTTCTAGCTTGACCCTATTGTACTAAAACAACCATAACTCTTTCGTTTTAAAATGTTTTTGAGCGATTCTTGAGCCCACGCGAAGCTAACTTCCGGGACTACAACTTTTGTTCTTGGACCATCTTCAAATTCTAAACAAAGAATTCCAGAAATTCCGTGTAAGTGACTGACCCGAGTTAGTTTGACAGTTTTGACGCGACTACTTTGAACGGTCATAACTCTTTGCTCCGAAGTCGGAATTAATCGGTTCCGGAGTCTATGGAAAGCTTATTGAGTGTACTATAACATACCAAAAGCCCAGAATTTTTAGAGTATTCTAGCTAACCCCGAAATTTTTGTTTAGGGGCAGCAGTCACCAAATTTATTTATTTTCTAAGTTAAAAACTGTTTTGGTTCTTCTTCTTTATTCAAGCTCATCAACCCTAAAAATGGCAAGATCTAACCAGAAAATATCATATAATATGTAGATCTACCCTCATATGGTTCAAAATCATAAGTTCAACACTTGATCTAAAACAACCATAACAAAACACATTAAACTAGCTAGAGTTTTGAGTTTAGGAAATTTTATACCTTTAGTGTTAATCCTCTTGATTTCTTTTTCTTCCTTCTTCCTCTCCCATGGATGCCTTCTCTCTTTCTTTTTGTTCCTCTCTAAAAACTGAACATGGAGTGGTGGAGAAGAGAGAGGTTGAAAGCTAGAGAGAAAATGACAAGCTTTATGATTTTGTTTTTCTCTTTTAGTCTCTTATATCTAATTGATTCATTGTATGTTGTTGATTTGTATGGATTTTTAGTCACATGCTAGGCTAGGGCTAGAATAAGGGTGGTTCACCAACCACATACTAGGGCTAGATCTACACTCCATCCCATTAAAATATTCAAGAAGGGTACTTTGGTCATTTGACTTGTAAAATGAATGGTAACTTGGTAATTGGTCACAACCCTTAGGTTTTAAAATAGAAGATTATAATTAGTGTTCCCTAATTATAATAAAGTTTACTAATCACATTCAAGCTTGCTAATTAGGGTTAAGGCTTCCTAATTAACATTAAACTTTATAAATTAATAATTAGATTTTCTCTAATTGTACATTAGGGTTTTCAACATTAGAAATTAGGGCTTTCTAATTAATCAATTAGGGTTATCCCTAATTATACTTATAATTAATAACATAGAACTCTATACTTAACTTCAAGCTTCCCACTTAGGGTTTTAATATCCTGATTTAGGGTTTCAGACATAATAATTAGGGTTCAAATTTTGGAAATTAGGGTTTGCTAAATAATTAAGCTTTACCCTATTAAGCTTATAATTTAAATCACTTGAGCATTATAATTCTCCGTTATATTCCCAGATTAGGGTTTCAAATATTCGAAATCTGAAATTAGGATTTTTAGATATGGTATTAGGGTTTTCTAATACTCAAATAGGGTTTCCAGTAATTCATTAGGGTTTTCCCTAATAAATTTATAATTAATAACGTTAAACCTTATATATAGCATTGCATTCCCAATCTAGGGTTTTTCATATCCGAATTAGGGTTTTGGACTCCCGGAACTGAAACTAGGGTTTCCAGAACCGTTTTTTTTAGAGTCTCTTATCAGACGTTAGGGTTTTCTAACTGAACAATGATGTTCTTAATATATACTTAGGGTTTGACACAAATATAATTTTATCTGATCAACCCTTGACCCCTAACAACATTCTGTACACATACATAACAAATTTCACAGAACTTAATCACATAAATCCTTAATCCTGAATAATTCACCTAAATCCTTCACAGAATTTTGAAATCCTCAAAATTCAATCCTAATAACATCAAACGCATACACTTATTTTCTATCTAGATCTAATATTTGACCTTAAATTAATCATTTAAGATTTTGTAAAATTGTCTAAATTCTCGGGTTGTCACAATAACAATTGTTACATTGTTTCCTAACATGGTTCTTTAAACCTTCGTTTCACTTTCTTATCATACTCTTAGTATAGTTAGGAATGTATAAGTATACCGTGTGACATCAACATTCATAAACCTTTATCACACACTGGACTAGCTATGTGTTCGTTACACATTTAAAACTCATAGATGCAAGATTCACATTAGTCTTGAATTTTGCAAACCTTAATAAAATTTAACAATTTGGGTTTTACATAACCATTACTTGCTCATATA
This sequence comes from Panax japonicus, assembly GCA_020205505.1. NCBI lineage: Eukaryota > Viridiplantae > Streptophyta > Magnoliopsida > Apiales > Araliaceae > Panax > Panax japonicus. Next base: position 11,858,196 of record CM035103.1, read on the forward strand.
CTTAAAACATCACTTAATTCAAGCATTGAAGCTTAAGAAATTTATACACATATGCTTAAAGTTTTAGGTTATAATTTAAACAATCAAGTAACACTGCCCTGCAACGCAGCTGCGCTGCAGTTTTTCCTAGGATGGGCAGAGCTACCCCATCCCCTGGCCAGACTAGATTAACATTTTTATTTTCTAATTCACACCTCATTTCTTAGCATGCTAACACATAACACATACACACGTTAAGAGGTCTTAGTCTAAGTTTGGTGCCTCTTGTGTTTACTTTAAGCTATATTGATACTTTATAGACTTATTGCCATTTATATCATGGCTAAGCCAGTTCATGTAACAAGGGTCTAGCTATGTAACCAATAACAATGTTAAACAACTTTGAATATGCATACTTACATGCATTCATCTTATCTACATATGACTAGCATAGTTTATCACTTGAAAACTTATTTTAAAATCATGCTCTAATGACTTTTATTGTATCAAACTAGATAAGTGAACTTATAGGCCATGTTTAATGATATAAATAGTACTAGCATACCATCCTACAAGTTTAGAGTTTAGGCAACACAATGCTCTTCGATATTAGTTTGTAAGGTGTCCAAGTTTGCCTTCTAAAGATCATTCTAGGCCAAATTAAGGCAACTTAGTGTATGTAAAATAGCTTTAAATCTCATCTCATAGCTAACTAAGCTATGTACATATGTTATCATGTTTAGGACTGTAAGTACACAAGTTCCTTTAAGTTCGTTCTCAAGTTTCAAGTTTTCTTTAGAAATATACACTAAAGTGACTAAGAGGTTCATGGTATTCAAAGGGGCTTGAAACCACATGTCATACCTATTTCCATGCATAACTAGGTCAAACTACTCATGTGACACCCCCAAATCCGGACATCTTCCAACCCGTCAGATGGTGCTACATGATACTCATAACTGTACATTTATTCTATAGAAATGACATCAAAATATGTGTATCAACGACATTTTTATTACATTAATAATATTACATCCCGTTCCCAGGTTCTAAAACCATTACATTCTTTGTTCATCATTCTATAATATATACAACTTACTAGTTTATTACAAGGTAAACTAATCGTTCAGCTTCGTCTTGCCTCTATCCTTGTCAGATCCCTCGGTTCGTTCGGTCCTAGCTGCATTCATATGGTTCAAGCAAGAGTGAGCATAGCAAGCTCAGCAAGTACAACAATTTCTTTTAAACAACATGCTTGAAAAATAGGAATCGCATATCTTCAATAACTGGATAATAGTTACGAAGTACTATCAATAATTCAAAATAGCACTTCTTTTCCCTCAAAACATTTTCCAACAATAATGTTCAGTAAAACGTCAATTCTGGTCCAAGACCATGAGCATTTCATAATTTCTTTGAAAGGGACAACCTGACACTAAGTCCGTAAGTCCGGCATATCTTACGAGCACTTCTGGGTGATCAGCCCATAGTACTCTATGTTGATCAACACAACATCCTGTTAAACGTATGTACGTTTAAGTTTTGGCAACCTCGCGTGCCCATCGAATAATCGATGAAAAATACATTTGTTTATTCATACTCAGGCTTACCTTGAATCCGTTCCAAACAATTGGCGTAAGATAGCGTTAGCAATTCTATATTTAAAGACTTGTAAATAAATCAATCAACTCTTCAAGATTAGTCTAGCAGAGGTAAAACTGGCATCGACCCTTTAGTAAAATATTACATGCCTTCTCATAACATGAATCACAGAAAACTTGGCCAACACGAAGGTTAGACAAGCGTTTAAGAAAAACTTGCCTTCAGCGTCTGCTACAGTAAAATAACTTTTCCTTTCAGTCTTTATGGTCTCTACAATATATAATCACATAACATACCACATTAGGTCATGAATGATCATACAAGGTTCCTAATGAATCTTACCCTTCTTTTCAATCTAATCCTGTATTTGATTTGTTATTATTGGTTTTGGCATATCGTTATAACTTACATCATTCTTACCAACTTCTTTCTCTTCTATAACTGAATTGAAATTATTTCATTAATACAACTAGTTTCAAGTTAATCATTCTTCTTCATGGCTTACTAACGTTATCATATCACTAACCGAGACTCTATCGTTATTGGTTACATACACTTATTGCTTACCATTCACGTTCACATTCAATTGACTTATATTCAACCTTTAGTATTATACCTAAGGTTTATATCATTAGCAATGATATTACATTAAGTTGATTAAGGATTTAATTCAGCCTTCATTCACTTCTCCTTTCATTTATATTCAAAAACATTCCTTTATATGCTTCACTTAGTGTTGGCGCTGCGGCGCCGGCATTCCTTCTCTGTGTCACGCCGCGGCGTGACTTAGCAGTGTGTATGGTCCGGACTCAGCGTTGCGGCACGAGTCTCCTTTGCTATGGATGCACTGCGGTGCCAGTTAGCAGTGTGCTCTATCTCAGCCTCGCGCTACGGCGCAGGCCTTTGTGCCTGGAGTCACGCTGCGGCGCAGACTCTGTGCCTTAGAAAAATTTGACAGATTTTCAACTTTGCAAAATTCCCAGACGCATAACTTCTTCGTTATAAGTCTGAATTGGCTCGTTCAAAAGCCTACAGTTCATAAATTATATACTCTATGCGTTAATTCAAGAATTTTATCTATTTGACTTTGTTTGCTCAAAATACACCTATTAGTCCATTTTTAACGAAAACGGTAAACGTTCTTGAACGTTCAACGCTCGTTTCTTCGTTCTAAGTCGGAATTCGGTCATTATCGAGTCTGCAACTCTATAATGACAAATAAGACTTGTCTCCATTGAAAACTAATATTTCCAAGCTCAATATCAAAATTTTACTTCCATTATGAGAATTTCACAAATTTGACGATTAACATCCAATCGTGTGAATTCTGGTATAACTTCATTTCTTATGATTTGTTCATTTTTTTAACTGGATTCAATCTGTGACAACCCGATATTTTCTATATAAATTAATCATAAATTTTGCGTATAAATTTTTTTTTTATTTTAAGAATGAGGATTTGTACTAGATTATGTGTATATGTATTTATGTGGTAAATAAAAATATATTTATTACATGAATATTTACAAGTAAATTTATTTTAGAATTATTGATTATTATAAAGTATATTCTTATAATAATTAATTTTATGATAGAAATATTTTTATTAATTATTTTCCATGATTATATAATCATATATTATTTAAATAATATATGAAGTGATATTTAGAATAAATATAATAATTATTTTATTATATGAATTTTTATACAGATTATTAAGTTAAATATTTTACCTTAATTATCAAGGTTAAATAGAAAGGATAAATCAGATATGGAATCCAAATCCTAATTTTGGATTATTGTCAAGGTATGAGGATAATAATATAATATTAATTATATTTTGATTTTTCAGTGCTATGAATATGTACGGTATGACCGTATTGATAATGGTTGGTCAATTACGGTGTATTTTGACCAAACCCTAGTAATAATGTTAAACCCTAATTTGAAATCCAAATTAGAGTGTGAGATTGTTTTATATGTATGTAATATTAATTATGTCGTGTATTAAATGTATTAATTAGGTAAACCCTAATTAAATTCTGGAAACCCTAATATATAGAAAACCCTAATGACCTAATTAATATTTTGAGGTATTATTTCTAGAAATCCTAATTGCTATAATTAGTAACCCTAATTTAAAATTAGATTTTGAGATTGTTGGTTATTGTATTAATGTAATTAATTCACAAGTATTATGATTACAATTATTAAATTTAGAAACCCTAAATTATTAAACCCTAATTTAGTAATTGGAACCCTAATTGTAATTTGGTAACCCTAATTACGGAAAGAGTAAACCCTAATTGCTAAATTAGCAAAGTCAAAAATAATTATATGATCTAAACCCCAATGTTACGGTATAAAGTAATTAGAATATTAATCTAATTAACAAACCTAAATTGTCTAATTTTAGAAACTAAAATTTAGTTATTTTATTTTATTATTTTTGTAATAAACCCTAATTGCTAAATCCTAAATTTGGAAATTTTTGAAATCCTAGTTGCTAAATCTTTAAGGGTTAAATGTTAAACCCTAAACACTAAAATGTCTAAATCCTAAACCCTAAGGAAATTTTCTAAAAATTTAAAGAAATGACAAAAATGTCCCTCTTGTATAATTGAAGCTACAAACTAGGTTTTGACAATAGGTTGGAGTTGTTAACCAACCCCAACCACTCCATGTGACAAAATGGCCAGCAAACAAGCTCCAAATCTCAGCATTCATGCACCATGATGGTCTATAAATAGATTGAAGAGAGAGAAAATCATTTTGTTCACAAAATTTGGCACAAAAACTTACTAAACTATCTCAAGCCTCTCACCTCCGAAATTATCTAGCATTTCAGTCCCTTAGATCAGCCCCACGAAGTCCCATAACAGATCGGAAGCCAAAAATAAGAAAAATCAAAGATTGGATCAAAGAAATGTATAAACTCTCAAAAATTAGAAATCATTCGATTCCATGTTAATTGTTGAAATTAATTGTTTAAAGTTGTGTAATAGGGAGTTTATTAATGTTCTGGGTTGTTAGATTCATGACCCATAACATCAAAGTGCTCAAAATCAAAGTTTTTCCAACTTTTAAAAAAACTGAAATCTGTTATTTTTAGGAAAATGTCAGGCCTTATATATCTGTTATTATTTAGTGTTTTTGGGGTTTGTAAGTTGTTATATGTAGTCTGTAATATGATCTTTAAGGTACAAAAAGAATCAAGTTCATATCTCTTATAGATCGGGAGTTATTCATGGTCAAATCCCGTTGACCAAAACTGTGAAATTACCGAACCCAGAATTTTTATGAACAATTTCCGTGGTGAACTTTGACCGGCTATTTCCTGTTAGATCCGTTGTTTTTATATGTATGTTAAGTGTTATAGTTGTATTCCTACATGATTTCTACACACTGGAAGTGATAGATCACAAAAATGTTACACGGATTGCAAGTTATAGAGGTCCAAATTAGGCACCTCGAACTGTTTTTCGTGAAGAACAGTGTTGTCAGATAGTTTGGAGGCTTATATCTCCCAGATCTGTTATTGTTAATCCATGATATTTGTTGGTAATTGTAGTGTTACATGAGTACTACAAGATGTATGTGTTAGACCGCCTAGAAATATTTTGTACAGAAAGTTATTTATGGTCAAACCACCCCCCTAGCACACTGGTTTATGTTTCTGGAAATCCTCAAGAACACTTATAGCGACAGAAAGTGTCGCTATAGCCCTTTAGCGACAGTTTTATTAATAAATAGTAAAAAATAGTTTTTAAATATTAAAAATACAAAATAAATTATTAAAAATTATTTTAAATTCTGAAAATTAGTTTTTAATTATTTTAAATATATTTCATAAATATTTAATATTTTTGGGAATATTAAAAGTAATTAATTTATTTAATTATACTATTAAATAAATTATTTAAAAATGATTTTAAGATTTGAAAAATCATTTAAAATTATATTATGGTATAAGAAAATAATTTAAGTTATTTTTGATAACTTTTAATATTATGTGATAATTTTCATTAATAAATTAATATTAATGATAATTAAGTTATTTATTAAATGAATTAGATAAATGAATAAAAAATGATTTTATTATATTAAAAATAATTTTAAATAATAATAAGGTATTTAAAAATATTTTAAGTTATAAAATGTAACTTTTAATATTTAAAGTTAAATTTCATTAATTAATTATGATTAATGATAATAAAGTTATTTAATAATTATATTAAATAATTTAGTTTAAAAATGATTTTATTATTATAATAATCATTTTAAATAAAAATAAAGTGTTTAAAGATATTTTAAGTTATAAAATATAACTTTTAATATTTAAAGGATAATTTCTTTAATAATTTAATATTAATGATTATTAAATTATTATTAATAATATTAAATTTAATTAATAATTATATTAAATAAATAGTTTAAAATAGTTTTATTTATTTAAAAATCATTTAAAAAGGATAGTAATGATTTAAAAATATTTTAAGTTATAGTTAATGACTTTTAATATTTGGATAAATAGTTCATTAATATTTACATATTAATGGTAATTATTTAATAGTGATTTTAAATGTTTTAAAAAATCATTTAAGGGTAATATAAATACTTTAAAAATATTTTGAGTTATTATACATAACTTTAATATTTTGGTTATGGTTTTACTAATAGTTTAATACTAATTAAATATTAATGATAATAGAATTGTTTAATATTTAAATCATTTAATAATGATTCTGATATTTCAAAAATTATAATAAATGATAATAATTATTTAATAATTATTATAAGGCCATGAAAAATAGTGCGACTGATGTTTAAGTTATCCAAACGAATGTTGAACTACGGTTTAGAGTCTTAGACTCGATTTTTATCTGAAAAAGCTGTCGGTAGACCGACATGTTTTAGAAATTGATCTGGACTTAAATAATTTAATTGAATATGTGTTTATTTGTGATTCAATGGTTATCAAGGTTGTATGACAATGTGCTTAGGAAGGTGTTGATGTTTGATTATGAGTCAACGGCTGTTGAACATGTGTGCTAATGTGAATAGGGAATGTGCTGACTGCAATATGCAGTGTTATATATATGATATGTTGTACTAATCAGTAAAATGATCTGATTAATGATAGGTTGTGATAGAAAAGGGTAGATCTAAGTTGCGTAAGTGTAAGCAGCGTATCAGGCAAGTATCCTAACTTTGCATTTTCTTTATGCAATGGACAGAAGTGAGAAGTTGATGAGTGAGTTTTATACACATGAATTGGATACATTCAAGCTTAATTTATTGTTGTTCTCAATTCTTTTAGGATGCTTTTATGTGTTTGTGTCTATTCATGCATGTTTTATATTGTTTTGTAGGAATTGGGACAAAAGTTACTTGGATCGATGTTTGGGGTGGCTAGATTCGCGTTTTCGGCTTGCCATTTACACAACAGTCACTTCAGAGCCAATTTGACTATATCTCCGGATATTATTTCGCGAAACTTCAAGAATGAAAGTTGTAGATCTTCTTTTCCTCTTTCCGGATCATCTTGAATCGTCTAAATCGGAGTTCGGACGAAGAAGTTATGGCCATTTTCCCAAAGGACGTCGGAACAGAAAATGTCAGAAAAAGAGCAAGCGCCTAGGCAGTCCAGCCAAGGCTAAATCAAGCGCCTAGGCGCTCCAAGTCAGTAACCATTCATCTGACCAAGCGCCTAGGCGGTCCAGACAGTACATTTTCAAGCGCCTAGGCGCTAGGAAGCAGAGTTTGGACGCGTTTTGGGCGAATTTTGACACCTTTTTGACTCCAAATTGGATTGGGTTTGTTCCTAAGCTAAAAATTAGACTTGTAACCTATAAATACATGATGTAAGGCATAAAATAAGGGGAGATTACATAGCTTAGCTTAGAGATTACATTGATTAGACTAGATTAAACACTCCTTTAGATTAGAACATAACCCTAGTTCTAATTAGATTTGGAGATTGAAGCAACTTGGAGACCATTGAAGATTCAAAGTAGGAGCAAGAGGGGAGCGTCAAGTCTACTGACAATAGATTCTATTCTCTTCTCTCATCTTACTTTTATCTTTTAATGATTATTCAATTGTGGATTCTTAGTTTAAATTCAATAATCATGAACTAATTCTTTGTTTGAGATTACAATGGATCTTATTGTGTAGTTTATTTTAATATGCTTCGTTATAAATTATTATGTTCTATTGTGAGGATTGTCTATTGTGATTTGGACTTAATTGTTTAATTGCTTGGCCATCAATTACCGTGATAATCTATATGAACTCGAGAGATGAAGTATAGATTTAGATCTAATCATGATAGCATGTGTTCAGGATTTTGTTAATAGCTTAAACTTGATGAGTGTTAAGGTAGAGATATGCTTGACATCGCATGTAATCGGGTAGAGAACTTATTCTTAAACCTTATTCATTTGTAATTCACATAGAGATATAGTGGGTTAGTTGATTAAGGTGTTTAACGAATTTCTATCTTAATTGTGGATTGACGTTAATACGGTATTAGTGCATCGAGAGGTGGTTAATATTACTTTCGTGTTCTTGATTAACAATTCGGGATAGAGAATAATTGATGAGAAGTGTGTTAACTTAAATGAAGCAATAAGTGAAGTTGTGATCTTAAATCTCTATAGTCTTAATTTAATTAGTGGAATAGTAGTTAATTTATATAGTTTGTAATTCATTCGTTTAAATAAGATTGAGTTGGTTACGGGTTAGTACTTGGTGATTTTTATTAACTAATTCTCTGTGGGAACGATACTCAACTTAGCACTTTATTACTTGTTGACCACGTATACTTGCGTGTTGTGCGTAATTAGATTTTACCCAATAGAAGTTCAGAATAATTCTTATAAATATACATACTGTTAAACTTATATTATATACACCCTTTGATTATCAACATATTAGTATCTGATAATTCGAATATATATATTCTGTTCGTTAATTTCTATAAATAGTTATACAAGTGTCCCCACTTGGATAATCATTGTATTTAATCACATGTTGATACACCTTTGATATATATATATATATATATATATATATATATATATATATATATATGTTGAATTATATAAGACCTTTGTTACGAAAACCCGACAGGTATGAACATCCTGATAATGGGAAAAATTTTATGCGCCCAAGGCGGACAGAGTGAACGATAACATCGTTCTTATACATGTAGTATTGATCAATACAGGGTACAACGGGGCTGATCACCCTCCGTGCCCGTAAGTCATGATGGTTTACAGATGAATTTCTGTTCAAACCTTTTCGAAAATGAAAACAATGTTCATAGTATGTCACAGAAACCCCATGTATAGTCAATACGTAGTTTCAAAAATTTGAAAGAGGGTTGTTATGTTATTATTATTGGTACAGATTACTTCACAACTACTGACTAGTTGTAGAAGAATATTATAAAGAAAACATTTAAATTCTTTCAGCCTATATATATATAATACTTGCTGGGCACTCAAATGTTCATCCTTGCTTAATTTAAATGTTTTCAGCTAAGTGTGAAGGACCAAAAGGATCTGTCAAGAACAAGGGAAGAGGAAAAGTTGCTGAATGACTTTATATGCTACTGTTTGTAATAGTTTTAGATTATGAAGACTATGATTTATATATATTTATATATATTATGTAATGAATGATTAAAGGTTACGTACATGGGAGAAAGACTCTGATGTATATGTAAATTTAAGTTTAAGTTTTATATTATCGTTATTATTATTAGTAGTATTCCGCTCATAGAAATGGTATCGTGAAGTACCGAGTTCGGGTTTCAAGTATCCGGGTTCGGGGGCTTTACACAATCCATCATACTAACATCTTGACATACATACATCATTAACTTATTTACATGATAAGTTATTACTTGTCCTCCATAAGTTTATAATTTATAAAAATATAAACTACTCATGATTTCATTATTATAGATTAAGTCTTTTAACCACCATTCTTACTTCTTATTATCATACCATCTTATTAAAGTACACATATGAGTAGTTCATATAAACTATTTATAAATTTATAACTTAATTAAGTTTGAATTACTTATTCATGACTTATACGGCTTAAGTGTATTGATTAATCATTCTTATCATTCCTTAACATACATGTTCTACCACTACCCCCTTCTCTAACAATTGAAGAGAAAGAAATTATGGTTTAAGTTCTCACCTATGAAGATCACTTGCTTAAATCTTTCTCTCCTTCTTGCTTCTTGAATTCTCAAAGGCTAAATTGTTCTAGCTTTTGTAGCTTATTCTCACTTATTCTCTCTAACCAATAAGCTCTCAACTTATTAGATGAAATGAACAACCAAAAAAATGAAAACCAAGCTTGCTATTTATAGGAGTTGTTAGATTAGGGCATAAGGGTCATTAATCCAATCCCACCTCCTTAATCACCTCCTTACTATTCATTACCTAGACATTAAGTTAACTTGCTCCTCACATGAATTACTTGGCCACCACCTTATTTGCTTGCTCATCACATAAGCACTTTACTTAGCTTTTAGTTTGCTTGGTCATTACATAACTTATCTCTTGCTTAGCCATTAAGTCTACCTAACTTATACTTTGTTTAACCCCTAAGTCTATTTGCTCATCACACAAAGTTCTTGATCACCAATTCACCCATACGATCATGGGTTGCCCCGTGGACCAAGTTTTACCCATTGGATCTTATCTTGGGCTTTACATTAATTAGCTTAATTAACTTATCTTATACATTGGGCTTACAATTAAACAATCACTTGGGCTTGTTCATTAAATTTCATTGGACTTAACCACTCCTACATTTGGGCTTTAACATTAATTCGCATTGGACTTTATTATTATCCCAATTGGACATTACAATCTCCTACGCATTCCTATAAATTCAATACATTTGGCTTAAAGTCTTATAACGTATAATCAACGTATTAATCTCATATTCTAACTTGTATAATTATTCATATACGACATTCCATCATTCATACATACTTGTATAATACCTCATATTATACTCGTATTCATTACCTCATACAATACCTATGTATTATACGAACATCGCTTTTATTTATTATACACATTTCAATTCTTTCTCGGAAATCACTTTCCATAATCGTTAGGTTTTAAGTCCGCAGACAAAAAACTGTGTTTGCCATAACTGAAATATTATTGGATATTCTATCTCACCTCGATATTCTATCATTACGTATTTCTCGAAACTTCAAAAATAATTCCCGAGCAGAAATACGTGAATAGTATTTTTCTGAAAATTTCTCGGAAAGCTTTTATTTTCGTCTTGGAAATTCCAACACTTTAATTCTATCACATAGCCAAAATACTACGACGTTCTGATATGTTTAGGTCATCGAACGACCTTCAAATAGCTTACTCCCATAAATAATCAATTAAATTTATTTAATCCACATAATCAAATAAAAATTTAATGCTCAAAAAAATTCAAATTATCTGGGGCGTTACACTCTTCCCCCCTTATAAGGATTCTGTCCCTAGAATGTCGCTAATAATACATACACCATTGAGGAAAATTTTTCTTTTGTTTTAATCTCAAGTTCCCACAATGCTTCTTCGACATTGGGGTTCTCTCATTTCACCTTCAACGAAGGTATTATATTATTTTTCATGACTTTCCACTTCCTATCAATAATTTAAGTTGGAAGTTTAAATATGTGACGCCCACAAAATAGGTATACAACACCCATTCTAAGTCGCCAAATACATGTTACAGAAAGCAAACTACAACTTCAATAATATAATTGTCGTGCAAAATACAACAACACAAACTGTGAGTTTAAATACAAATATTGTCTTCTAGACAATATCCACACTCAAATAAGGCCTCATTACAATTATTCAAACACTATTTTACAGAAATAGTGAGAACTGCTAAAACATCTTTCTAGAACTATCATTCCATACACCGACTAGATCCTGCTATGTTCTCATCTCCTAAGAAGAAAATGAAACAAAAAGGAAAAGGGCGAGCTCAACTAGCCCAGTAAAGAATATTATGACTAAGATAATATACAATAAATTATCATTAGTCTTCAACAGGGAAAAATCTGATAAAACATAATAGACAACAAGTTTTAGATCAAAATTGTAACGAAAACAGCAATCCATTAGAATAGTCAAGTAGAGAATGAGTTCTACTATCTTCCAAGATTTAAAAGTCCATCATCAATATTTATCCCTGTAACAACAATCAATATACATCTTTATTCGAATATTCATCTTTGCATTACAGGCCAAAGATATTCATTTGTATCACTAGTTGGTCATGTTCATCACAACACCTGTTCATCTTTGCACTACGGGTCAAAGATATTCATCAGTTAATCATTCATCTTTGCACTACAGGCCAAAGATATTTATCAAGTATCACCATTAAGGACTGAGGATGATGAAAAAAAATTTAGAAAACGAATCCAGTGAGACAGAAGGACAAATATTAGGGATTTGTGTTACAGTTTATCCAAGATCACTAATACTTCATAATAACCAATTTTGAAGCAGAATTCAAAAATAAAGATCAAAACATGGATACAATCAAAGATAGTAACCATAATAGACATCTTGGACAAAAAGAAAAAATTTCATATTTCGGTGAATAGTGTCGTATTCGTGAATTGTGTCGTATACATGAATAGTAACCCCGACACAAAAAGTTCCAAATTTGATTAAAAAGTTCAAACCAATATTTTAGCATAATGATATTGAAGAAAATAATATCATTTAAGAAGAAAATAGCATCCCTTACCTCCAAGAAACAGTACTTCAGAATGAAAGGTCGGAAGTGATGCTGAATGAAACTTGTACTGAACAGCAACTCTCAAAGTATCTAAATACTCAAAAAATACGCTCGATAATATAGAGAGAGAAAGAGAGAAAACTTATGTTTCTGGTGTGATTTTCAATTCTAACTTAGCCCTCTATTTATAGGAAAATGTTAGCACGTCGAAGCAGACTTGACCTGCTACATGATGGCTTTACCTGCTACTATTGCCACCCACTATATTTGAAATAAAATTTGGCACATTTCTCACCAACCAAAAGTGGATCCCACTCAATTCTAGAATTTTCCACCAAAAATTATTTATAACATAATTTTCGAATCAGTCACCTCTTAAAATTCATAACAAATCATACGTTCATTTTTAACAGTTCAAAATTTGTGGACATATACTCAACTTATATATGTATAACATATCCAAAAATCACAACGATCCAACGGTCGAGTTAAAAATTAAAACTCACGCAATATATCGTAAAAATACTGATTTAATTTTTTAATACCTCCATTCCGACAAAAATACTGATAAAACACCTCAACATTAATTTCTTCAATTACAACCACATAAAATAAATAAATCCATCATTTATATAGGCATCAAATAAATATTTCCTTATCAATAATTAATTATTCACAAGTAATATTACAGAATCACAATAATGACAACCAGGAAGTTCCCAGGAAAGAGGGGGCTTTCCAATAAGGATTTCTCCTTATTGGCGCGCAATTAGGTGACCAAACCTCTCCTTAGACAGAACTTTCTAGACATTGCCAATAATGCTATCTAATAATATTATTCAAATAATATGAATTATTGATATGATAATGAGAAATATTATGCAGTGACAATTATTGAAACAACAATAATATAAAATATCAACACATCAATTATTGAATCAATAAAATAAAATATTGAACAGTAATTATTGTAACAATTATTGAGTATTCCCTTCTTACGTAAGGATCAATAATTCAAAAATATTGTGCAATACCGCGTGCTACTGTGTAACCACTCATATTACTGCATTTTTAATCACCGAGTATTCCAACAGTGTTAACGGTAATAACTACGTCGTTATTTATAAAAACTTATACTTTATTGTTTTCCTTCATCCAACCGTTTTTCGTTATGGGGCCCACAAATGGCTACACCGTCGTACGAATATTCCCTGACAACAAAAATATTTCATGACCAAACGAATATTCCCCGACAGAAATAAATATTCTATAACCACTTGCTTATTTTGCAAAATTTGCAAATTTCACCCATAACCAAAGCATTATATCAAACTAACACCTTATAAATTTAGAATAATGAATAGAGGAAAATTCAATTTTATTTATAATAACTTAGGGTCTTACAACCTCCCCTCCTTATAAAATTTCGTCCTCAAAATTGACGTACGTACCTAGTGTTTCGAACAGGTGAGGGTACCTCGCTTTCATTTCTGATTCCAACTCCCAGGTCATTTTCTCAATAGCATGTTTCCTCCACAAAATATTAACTTGTGGTATAAACTTTGTGCGTAGGACATGCTCTTTCCTATCCAAGATCTTGACAGGTACCTCCTCATACGTAAAATCCTCGGCTATCTCGTCTGGTTCTAATGTAATAATGTGGTTTGGGTTGTCCACATATTTACGTAACATCGATACCAGAAAAACGTTATGAACACGCGATATACTTAGTGTTAAGGCGAGTCTATAGGCCACAGTTCCTACTCGATCGAGGATTTCAAATAAATCAAAGGTTTGAGTTGTCTTCACTTCATCGACTCTTACTTCTAGAATAACGCCTTCTTGTACCTTCTTCTTTATATTTATCAGCTCCGGTGTGTAGCTTGAGCAGCTTTAACTTTATCGATTAAAGTCAGTTCTACTCGTATGTTTGATATCATCATGTGGGTACTTGGAGTCTTTAACTCTATCTCCATCATTTGTAAGTCGTACAAAATGGGTCTTTGTGTTCAACAATATCGCACTCGTACTCGCGTACGATCTTCTACTCAATGTGTCAGCTACCATATTCGCTTTTTCAGTATGGTATGGTCAGAATAGGTGCCAAAATGAGTCACCTCTTGAGCTCTTGGAAAATCTTCTCGCATTCCTCGCTCCATACAAATTTTTTATCTTTCCGAGTCAGCTAAGTTAATGGAGTAGCTATTCGAGGAAATCCTTCCACGAATCTCCGATAGTAACCAGCTAAGCCTAGAAAGCTAAATATTTCGATTACTGACTTAGGTTGCTCTCAACTATGACTCATATCCCAATCTTGGATAGCACGTCACAATGGCGCCTATCAGTTTACCACCACACGAATATGACGTCCCCTACAGAGAGTCTAGCTTCGGTGCATTCCACAAAGGAAGTCACCAAATAGAGGCTCGGGTACCAACTCTTGTACTTGGGTTTTTAAGTCCTGAAGTTCAATAGGAGCCATTCGATATGAGATTTTAGAAATGGGTTTTGTACCAGGTTCAAAGTCGATACAAAATTTAATATGACACTCTGGGGGTAGGCCAGGAAATTCTTCAGGAAATTTACTAACAATAGAAATATCATTCAAATCTGACGTATTTTTGTTTAAATCCATGAAATGGGCTAAGAAAACTTGACATCCGTTTTTCAATAAACGAATGGCTTTATGGCTCAATATGAAAGTGTTTGACTTCAATGGTTTAGTTGCTTGAATTTGTATAATAGGTTGGTTAGTAATATGAAAACTAACAACCTTACAAAAATAATTAATTTTTGCATGATGAGTGGTTAACCAATCAATTCCTAAAATCACATTAAAAGCAAGTATCTTTAAAGAGATAAGATCAACAGGTAATGTGATGGTACCAATTTGAATCAAGAAAAATTTATAAACAGTGGATATGATAAAAGTTTCTCCTAACGGAGTCTCTACGGATAAGTCAAAATCTAATTTCTTCGGAGTCAAGTTTAAACGTTGAGCACAAGCAGGAGAGATAAAAGAATGGGTAGAACCGGTATCTGATATGGTATAAACTTCGCAAGAATTTATAATTAACTAACCCGTGATACTTTCATTTGGGTTCCTCGCGTTTTGGGCAATCACAACAAACGCTTTTCTAGAAATCGCCGACTTTGTTTTGTCCTCATCCGCCTTTGGTTCCACTGTCCCACCTGAACTTGATTTTGCTAACGGACAAAATCGAGCTATGTGACCATCTTTTCCACAACTAAAATATACCTTAGAAGGTTGTGAATAATTTGTACTTATATGTCCCTCCTCTCCGCATCTGTAGCATCTAACTAGCGGTCATTCTCCTCCCCTAGAATTTGTTGCTGGTGTTGGTGCTGCTGCCGACATCTTCCCGTCATCGTTAAATCTTCTCTTCTTGAAATTTTCACTAGAATTATTTCTTCTATTATCTTGGCTATGATTACCACCGAAATGGTTACAATTTCTTGCATGATAATTTCCTCCATGATGGTTATCATTGTTCCAATGACCGTTGCCACCGGTACAATTATCATCGAGTTGTTAGTCGTTATTCTTCGATTGAGCTGACTCATTATCGCGCTCCAATAACTGAGCCCTATTCACAACATCTGAATATAAACAAAGTTTTGTGAGAAATGAGGTATTGACGTATTTCGGGTTTTAAACCTCGCAGAAACATTCGCGTCATTCTCTCCTTATTATCAACCAAATGGGATGCAAATTGAGACAACTCGGTAAACTTAGCTTCGTACTACGATACGTTCATATTATTTTGCTCCAGCTTGATGAACTCTACCTCCTTCATGTGACGAATACTTTCAGGAAAGTACTTGTCATTGAATAGTTTCTGAAATGTTTACCAAGACATATTGAGTGCGGCTGGCTGGGTACGCTTCACAGATTCCCACCAGTAATCTGCCTCACCACGGAACATAAAGGTGGCGAATTGAACCTTCTGCTCCTTTGTGCATCCCAAGACATTGAATATCTTGGTAACTTGCTTGACCCACATTTCTGCTTTAATCAGATCTGGCTTTCTAAAGAATTTTGGTGGTCCCAACTCCTTGAACTGCTTGGCTGTGACAAACCGCGCGTTGCTATCATTTCCACCCGTATTTTGTACACGAGTCTCCCTCGTCTGATTTTGCATGAACTGTAAAAAGCTCCTAAACATTCCATCATTCATCGTTTGCTCGTTAGTGTTGTTTACAGGAGGAATATTGCATTCTTATTGCACGTTCTCCTAGTTTGTGGTTAAAGGTGTCTCTACAGTCTCATACACTTCATTGTTAACGTTTTCAGCTTCCATTCTTAAAAAATGCCATAAAACAAGGGTTAATTACATATATTAGCATGTCACATAATATCCCTATATTATGATCGACCAACAAATAAGCTTAGGTAGGACACACTAGCGAAGGATTTACCCATCTCTCCCCTCCTAGTTCTAGTCTCACATCTCAGCCATGGATCATATCCCTAAACTTTGATACCAACTGTGATGCCCCCAAAGTAGGTATACAACACCCATTCTGAGTCGCCAAATACATGGTACAGAAAGCAAACTACAACTTCAATAATACAATTATCGTGTAAAATACGATAACACATACTTTGAGTTTAAATACAAATATTGTCTTCTAGACAATATCAACACTCAAATAAGTCCTCATTACAATTATTCAAACACTATTTTACAGAAATAGTGAGGACTGCTAAAACATCTTTCTAGAACCATCACTCCGTACCTCGACTAGATCCTGCTATGTTCTCACCTCCTGAGAATAAAAATGGAACAAAAAGGAAAATGGTGAGCTCAACTAGCCCAGTAAAGAATATTATGACTAAGATAATATACAACAAATTATCATTAGTCTTTAACAAGGAAAAATCTGATAAAACATAATAGACAACAAGTTTTATATCAAAACTGCAGCGGAAACAACAATCCATTAGAAGAGTCGAGTAAAGAATGAGTTCTACTATCTTCTAAGATTTAAAAGTCCATCATTAATATTTTATCCCTGTAACAACAATCAATATACATCTTTAATCGAATATTCATCTTTGTACTACAGGCCAAAGATATTCATTTGTACCACCAGTTGGTCATGTTCATCTCAGCACCTGTTCATCTTTGCACTATGGGCCAAAGATATTCATCAGTTAATCATTCATCTTTGAACTACAGGCCAAAGATATTCAATAATATCATCATTAAGGACTGAGGATGATGAAAGACATTTTAGAGAACGAATCTAGTGAGACAAAAGGACAAATATTAGGGATTCGTGTTTCAGTTTATCCAAGATCACTAATATTTCATAATAAACAATTTTGAAGCAGAATTCAAAAATAAAGATCAAAACATGGATACAATCAAAGATAGTAACCATAATAGACATCTTGGACAAAAAGGAAAATTTTTATTTTTCGGTGAATAGTGCCGTATTCGTGAATAGTGCCGTATACGTGAATAGTAATCCCGACACAAAAAGTTCCAAATTTGATTAAAAAGTTCAAACGAATATTTTGGCATAATGATATTGAAGAAAATAATATCATTTAAGAAGAAAATAACATCCCTTACCTCAAAGAAACAGTACTTCGGAATGAAAGGTCGGAAGTGATGTTGAATGAAACTTGTACTGAATAGCAACTCTCAAAGTATCTAAATACTCACAAAATACGCTTGATAATATAGAGAGAGAAAGAGAGAAAGTTTATGTTTCTGGTGTGATTTTCAATTCTAACTTAGCCCTCTATTTATAGGAAAATGTTAGCACGCCGAAGCAGACTTGACCTGCTACCTGATGGCTTTTGTAAGATCCCAACTTATTATAAATAAAATTAAATTTTCTCTATTCATTATTCTAAATTAATAAGGTGTTAATTTGATATAATTCTTTGGTTATGGGTGAAATGTGCAAATTTTGCAAAATAAGTAAGTGGTTATAGAATATTCATTTCTGTCAGGGATTATTCGTTTGGTCCTGGAATATTCTTGTTATCGGGGAATATTCGTACGACAGCGCAGCCATTTGTGGGGCCCACAATGGAAAACGGTTGGATGAAGGAAAATGATAAAGTATGAGTTTTTATAAATAACGGCGTAGTTGTTACCGTTAACACTGTTGGAATACCTGGTGGTTAAAATACGGTAATACGCGTGGTTGCATAGTAGCACACGGTATTGCACAGTTTTTTTTTGAAATTATTGATCCTTGCGTAAGAAGGCACTACTCAATAATTGTTACAGTAGTTACTGTTCAATATTTTATTTTATTGATTCAATAATTACTGCGTTAATAGTTTATATTATTGTTGTTTCAATAATTATCACTGTACAGTATTTTCTATTATCAGATCAGTAATTCATATTATTTAAATAATATTATTAGATTGCATTATTGGCAATGTCTAGAAAGTTTTATCTAAGGAGAGGTTTGGTCACCTAATTGCGCGCCAGTAAGAAGAAATCCTTATTGGAAAGCCCCCTCTTTCCTGGGAACGGCCTGGTTGTCATAATTATGATTCTGTAATATTATTTGTGAATAATTAATTATTGATTTATATGATAAGAAATATTTATTTTATGTGGATATAAATGATGGTTATATTTTATGTGGTTGTAATTAAAGGAATTAATATTGAGGTGTTTGTCAGTGTTTTTGACAGAATGGAGGTATTAAAAATCAAACTAGTGTTCTTGAGATATATTACGTGAGTTATAATTTTTAATCTGACCGTTGGATCGTTATGATTTTTGGATATGTTATACATATATAAGTTCAGTATATGTTCACAAGTTTTAAACCGTTAAAAATGAATGTATGATTTGTTGTGAATTTTAAGAGGTGACTGATTCGAAAATTAGATTTATAAATGATTTTGGTGGAAAATTCTAGAATTGAGCGGGTGGTTGGTGAGAAATGTGGTCAAATTGAATTTCAAATATGGTGGGTGGCAATAGTAGCAGGTAAAGCCATCAGGTAGCAGGTCAAGTCTGTTTCGGCGTGCTAACATTTTCCTATAAATAGAGGGCTAAGTTAGAAATAAAAATCACACCAGAAATAAGTTTTCTTTCTCTCTATATTATCGAGCGTATTTTGTGAGTATTTAGATACTTTGAGAGTTGTTATTCAGTACAAGTTTCCTTCAGCATCATATCCGATATTCCATTCAAACATACAGTTCTTTTGAGGTAAGGGATGTTATTTTCTTCTTAAATGATATTATTTTCTTCAATATCATTATGCCAAAATATTGGTTTGAACTTTGTAATCAAATTTAGAACTTTTTGTGTCGGGGTTACTATTAACGTATACGGCATTATTCACCGAAAAATGAAAATTTTCCTTTTTGTCCAAGATGTCTATTATGGTTACTATATTTGATTGTATCCATGTTTTGATCTTTATTTTTGAATTCTGCTTCACAATTGGTTAATATGAAGTATTGTTGATCTTGGA
The DNA here is from genome assembly GCA_020205505.1 of Panax japonicus. NCBI lineage: Eukaryota > Viridiplantae > Streptophyta > Magnoliopsida > Apiales > Araliaceae > Panax > Panax japonicus. Next base: position 11,878,062 of record CM035103.1, read on the forward strand.
TAATCTGTTATACGAATTCCTAATATTTATCCTTCTGTCTCACTGAATTTGTTTTCTTTAAAATATTTTTCATCTTCCTCAGTCTTAAATGATGATGTTACTGAATATCTTTGGCCTGTAGTGCAAAGATGAATGATTAACTGATAAATATCTTTGGCCCGTAGTGTAAAAATGAACAGATGTTGAGATGAACATGACCAACTGGTGATACAAATGAATATCTTTGGCCTGTAGTGCAAAGATGGATATTTGATTCAAGATGTATATTGAATGATGTTACATGGATAAAATATTGATGATGGACTTTTAAATCTTAGAAGATAGTAGAATTCATTCTCTACGTGACTCTTCTAATGGATTGTTATTTTCGCTGCATTTGTTGATCTAAAACTTGTTTTCTATTATATTTTATTAGATTTTTCCCTGTTGAAGACTAATGATAATTTGTTGTATATTGTCGTAGTCATAATATTCTTTACTGGGCTAGTTGATCTCACCCTTTTCCTTTTTGTTCCATTTTTCTTCTCAGGAGGTGAGAACATAGCAGGATCTAATCAGGGTATGGAGTGATGGTTCTAGAAAGATATTTTTGTAGTCCTAACTATTTCTGTAAAATAGTGTATGAATAATTATAATGAGGACTTATTTGAGTGTTGATATTGTCTAGAAGACAATATTTGTATTTAAACTCACAGTATGTGTTGTCGTATTTTGCACGACAATTGTATTATTGAAGTTGTAGTTTACTTTTTGTACCATGTATTTGGCGACTCAGAATGGGTTTGTATACCTATTTTGGGGGAGTCACAGCTTTACCTGCTACTATTGCCACCCACCACATTTGAAATAAAATTTAAGCACATTTCTCACCAACCAAAAGTGGGGCCCACTCAATTCTAGAATTTTCTACCAAAAATTATTTATAACATAATTTCCGAATCAGTCACCTCTTAAAATTCATAACAAATCATACGTTCATTTTTAACGGTTCAAAATTTGTGGACATATACTCAACTTATATATGTATAACATATCCAAAAATCACAACGATCCAACGGTCGGATTAAAAATTAAAACTCACGCAATATATCGTAAAAATATTGATTTGATTTTTTAATACCTCCATTCTGACAAAAATACTGATAAAATACCTTAACATTAATTCCTTCAATTACAACCGCATAAAATAAATAAATCCATCATTTATATCCGCATCAAATAAATATTTCATTATCAATAATTAATTATTCACAAATAATATTACAAAATCACAATAATGCCAATCAGGCAGTTCCCAGGAAAGAGGGGGCTTTCCAATATGGATTTCTCCTTACTAGCGCGCAATTAGGTGACCAAACCTCTCCTTAGACAGAACTTTCTAGACATTGACAATAATGATATCTAATAATATTATCCAAATAGTATGAATTATTGATATGATAACGAGAAATACTTTGCAGTGACAATTATTGAAACAACAATAATATAAAATATCAACGCAACAATTATTGAATTAATAAAATAAAATATTGAACAGTAATTTTTGTAACAATTATTGAGTAGTGCGTTATTACGTAAGGATCAATAATTCAAAAATAATGTGCAATACCGTGTGCTACTGTGCAACCACGCATATTACTGTATTTTTAACCACCGAGTATTTTAACAGTGCTAACGCTAATAACTACGTTATAATTTATAAAAACTCATACTTTGTCATTTTCCTTCATCCAACCGTTTTCCGTTATGGGGCCCACAAATGGTTGCGTCGTACGAATATTCCCCGACAATAAGAATATTCCACGACCAAACGAATATTCCCCTACAAAAATGAATATTCTATAACCACTTGCCTATTTTGTGAAATTTGCACATTTCACCCATAACCAAAGTATTATATCAAATTAACACCTTATTAATTTAGAATAATAAATAGAGAAAAATTTAATTTTATTTATAATAAGTTGGGGTCTTACAAAATACCTATTAACATATTACGCTATCTTCCTCTGATTAATTCTTCTTTTAACTTTAAAATTATTTGAAACTTAAATTCCTCCTTCAAAACAAGGTTATACTTGATCTTCTCTTCATTCTGCATCCTCTTCTTCATTCGCTTGCATTCCTCATTACCTAGTTGTATTTACTTAACTCATTTCATTTTCGTGGATTGAGTCTACATTATGGATAACATTTCTACCACTTCATTTCGTAATTTAACTTCTAGCTCCATTCTTGCCATCTTTGTTATTAACTCATTCTGAGTCGTTAACATCCATAGCTTTTCCCCACCCTTCTTACTTAACACGTCGGCTTCTATGTTTACCTTCCCAATATGATATAACATATCATAGTCGTAATCTCATATCTATTCTAATCACATTCTCTACTTTATATTCAACTCCTTTTTTGTGGAGATATATTTCAAACTCTTAGAGTCCGTGTATATCTCACATTTCTCCACTTATAAATATTATCTTCCGATTTTTAATTCTAAAAATACAGCTGCAAGTTTTAGATCATAAGTAGGATAGACCTTCTCATAATCCTTTAACTGGTGTGATGCATACGCAATAACCTTGCCATGCTATATGAGCATGCAATCTCGCGATCTATGCGAAACATCTAGATACACTACAAAATTCCTCGTATCATCTGATAAAGATAATACAGGTACCTAACTTAACTTCCCTTTTTAGTTCCTCAAAACTATTTTTCTCATTTCTCATTCCCATCATACTTATTAATAATAAATTTGTCTATCTCTTTAAGCTACAATTCACACGTAGTGAATTTCGTATCCAACTTCTCCCTCCGTAGTATTTGTCACACTATCTTCAAATGTTCAGCGTAATCTTCTGACGTCTTAAATTAGACTAGAATATCACCAATGATCATTACGACACCCTCATCCAAATATTATTTGAACACTCTGTGACCCTAATGGTATTTCAACAATAACACCTCACAAGAAAACCTATCTGTTTACCACCGACTTGCTCGGTGCCTCTTACAAAAAATTTAGCTTCCGTACATTAGTCCACCCGATTGACATAACCAGAAACTTGCCATAACTATAACGAGTTCTGAATGTCATCTTAGGTACCTCCTCCTTCTTCCTTACTTTCAATCGACTATACCCCGTACGCAAATCTATCTTAGAAAAATTCTTTGCCCTCTTCAATTGATCAAATAGATCATCGATCCTGGGCCATGGGTATTTATTCTTAATCGCTAACTTCTATCACGATAGTCGATACGTAATCGTAATGACTCATCCTCTTCCTTAACATCCTCCTAACTCGCGTTACCATTAGACAACAAGAGTGTCGCGGTATTTTATTACCGTAAATTATACCTTGGATTTTCTTAGAAAAACGAAGATTCATACTTTTATTCTAACAATTTATTAAAGGTCTATAATTAATCAATCCATTCATACCGAGAATTACTTCAAATTCTCTCAACATTATCGATACTTATCTATCGTCACTTGCTTACCATTATTATCCATGAAACCATTTCCTCGAATATAATCAACGAAAGTTATTTCCCCATTCTCTACCTTAACGTATAAAGGTATTTATAATCCCTTTCGAGAATGAACTTAATCACTTAGCAAACTCTCGTGCTATAAAAGAAAAGTAGCACTCCAATCAAACAACACACAAGCATTCATTGTATTGACCGGAATGATACCTGCTACTAAATCTGCTAATGCAATCGCATCATGGCTAATTTACCACTACTAACACCTTTACTTTCCTCCGACCCCTTCTTTAGGAAATTTCTTGCCATGTGGTCCAACAACCGACATACAAAACAACTATGGTTTTTCTTAGGATTAAGACAATTGGGTAATATATGACCCTCCTGTCCACAGTTAAAACAAAATGATTTCCTTTTCAGAAAGATTTCTAGATGAGTCTTTCCAAATGCCTTACATACCTCGATATTACGCTTAGGATTCGCCATGTTCCCCCTCCAGTATTCCCGGAGTTAAAAACTCTTTCTTTTTGACATAATGCCACTACCACTATCATTTTCTTCCTTGGTTCTTCTTTCTCCCTTGTTCTTATCTTTTCTCTCTTTGTGGTATTGGGTTAACGCCTCACTACCACCCTCCGCTATAATCGCTTTCTCCAGAATGGTCCCATAGGATGCACTATGGAACACAGAAATTCCACTACAGAGCCAGGGTTTCAGGCCCTGCTCAAACCTACAAGTCTTCCTCTCCTCCACTGCATACTTGTAGGGAAATAATTCTTGAAGAAAACCTTCTTGAATTGTTCCCACATTACCGCATCTATTCTAGTCCCACCCTAGTGAGCCTCCCACCAAAATTTGGTTTCCCCTTTCATCATGTAAGTTGCAAAAGCAGTCTTATGTGCCTCACCTATGTTTGTAATAACAAACACCTTCTCTATTTCATTTACCCATGTCTGGGCTGCTAATGGGTCCGTCGTTCCTTTGAACTCCGACGGACCTACGCTTTTAAATTCTTTAAAGGTAGTCATTCTTGCTAACCTAGGTTCGGCGGGTACTCTACCCCCAGTTTAGTTAAATGCAGCCGTTAATAAATTAACGAACTCTTGCATAGGGTTGTTTTGACCCCCTTGATTTTTATTACGTGATTCCGCTTCCTGATTACGTTGTCTTCTCCTTGGTAGCATTTTTTGATTAAATAGAATTTCATTATTATATATTTACTTACTTCGTTATTATTCGTCTCATAACAACTTATACCATAACAAAACATATTAAATAAAAATTTCATTATATTCATATGCTTCTTCATAGTCAAAACTATTTAAAATTTGCTTAAATAGCCCAAGGCTATTACATTTCTATCCCGCAATTAAACTTCTCAAAAGTTAGGATTTACAAAAAGACTACCCTTTTATACAAAAGAGGGTTTTATGTCACTACACACATATTTATAACTCTAGATTTCTAATAATGCATAACAGCGTCCTCGTGTTTCTCATTCGCAATCTTTGCTACAATATCCCGACTAATAGTATGTCGAGTTTGCCCTGACTCCATGGAATGACAAGCAACTTTCAGCTTAAAATCCATATGAGCACTCCTATAGATGTAAGACATCCATGCTATCTTCCAGTCCTTCTCCCCTAATTCTTTACAAAGCTCATAGGCCTCCTTATTATAGTCCCTAGCCTGCTCTGTCATAAGCACCTATCTATCGTGTTCTAACTCAAAATCTGCTTCTGCAGACACCTTAGCTTCATGGAGATAATTAATCTCTTCACTCTGATTCTGCACAACTGTACCCAGTTGCACATTCCTGTCAAGCACTGCCAGATACAATGCTCTCATTGCATATGAAGGTATTGACTCTAGTGTAGGTACCACCGTATTAACCGATGCTACCTTAATTTCCTCCTCCTCATAGACCATCATATTAAGATATGACGCTATATCCATATCTCCCTCGAAGTAGTCCTCCTCAGAAAAGTACTCCATTGTCTCCGACTCCTCTAGAATCACTAATGGTACCTCCGCCACCGGCATAGGTACAGGCTCTACTTTGTTCACAACTTCTTCGCTCACCACGTGTATATCTCTATACATCAAGCTATCGATCTATATCCTACAATAACACATAACATGTTGATTAGTACATAACACACCATAGTATAAGAACAAATCACATTTAATTTATTTAGGGTTACTTTTAATCTTTTAAATCTTGCGATACTGAGTTTCCTCAATACCTTATTAACCCATTCGACAAAAGTAAAGCTTAAGTTTACTTCCTTCGGACTTTTCTTCCTTTAACGAGGTTATTAGCCTAAGGTTCTTCCCCCTTACATTTTATAACCTAATGCTTTGATACCAACCTGTGAAGCCCCCAAATTCGGGTATCTTCCAAACCGTCAGATGGTGCTACACGGTACTCATAACTGTACATTCATTCTATTGAAACGACATCAAAATGTGTGTATCAACGACATTCTTATTACATTAATAATATTACATCCCGTTCCCAGGTTCTAAAACCATTACATTCTTTGTTCATCATTCTATAATATATACAACTTACAAGTTTATTACAAGGTAAACTAATCGTTCAGCTTCGTCTTGCCTCTATCCTTGTCAGACCCCTCGGCTCGTTCGGTCCTAGCTGCATTCATATGGTTCAAGAAAGAGTGAGCATAACAAGCTCAGCAAGTACAACAATTTTTTTAAACAACATGCTTGAAACATAGGAATCGTATATCTTCAATAACTGGATAATAGTTATGAAGTACTATCAATAATTCAAAATAGCACTTCTTTTCCTTCAAAACGTTTTCCAACAATAATGTCCAGTAAAACATCAATTCTGGTCCAAGACCATGAGCATTTCATAATTTCTTTGAAAAGGACAACTCGGCACTAAGTCTGTAAGTCCGGCATATCTTACGAGCACTTCTGGTTGATCAGCCCATAGTACTCTATGTTGATCAATACTACATCCTGTTAAACGTATGTACATTTAAGTTTTGGCAACCTCTCGTGCCCATCAAATAATCGATGAAAAATACATTTGTTTATTCATACTCAGGCCTACCTTGAATCCGTACCAAACAATTGGCGTAGGATAGCGTTAGTAATTCTATATTGAAAGACTTATAAATAAATCAATCAACTCTTCAAGATTAGTCTAGCCGAGGTAAAACTGGAATCGACCCTTTAGTAAAATATTTCATGCCTTCTCATAACGTGAATCACAGAAAACTTGGCTAACATAAAGGTTAGACAAGCGTTTAAGAAAAACTTGCCTTCAGCGTCTGCTACAGTAAAATAACTTTTCCTTTCAGTTTTTATGGTCTCTACAATACATAACCACATAACATACCACATTAGGTCATGAATGATCATTCAAGGTTCCTAATGAATCTTACCCTTCTTCTCAATCTAATCTTGTATTAGATTTGTTATTATTGGTTCCAGCTTATCATTATAACTTACATCATTCTTACCAACTTCTTTCTCTTCTATAACTTAATTGAAATTATTTCATTAATACAACTCGTTTCAAGTTAATCATTCTTCTTCACGGCTTACTAATGTTATCACATCACTAACCGAGACTCGATCGTTATTGGTTACGTACACTTATTGCTTATCATTCACGTTCACATTTAATTGACTTATATTCAACCTTTAGTATTATACCTAAGGTTTATATCATTAGCAATGATATTACATTAAGTTGATTAAGGATTTAATTCAGCCTTCATTAATTTCTCCTTTCATTTATATTCAAAAACATTCCTTTCTATGCTTCACTTAGTGTTGGCGCTGCAGCGCCGGCATTCCTTCTCTGTGTCACGCCGCGGCATGACTTAACAGTGTGTATGGTCCAAACTCGGTGCTGCGGCGCGAGTCTCCTTTGCTATGGCCACGTTGCGGCACCAGTTAGCAGTGTGCTCTATCTCAGCCTCGCGCTGCAGCGCGGGCCTTTGTTCCTGGAGGCATGCTGCGGCGCGGACTCTATGCCTTAGAAAAATTTGACAGATTTTCAACTTTGCGAATTTCCCGGACGCATAACTTCTTCGTTATAAGTCTGAATTGGCTCATTCAAAAGCCTACGGTTCATAAATTACATACTCTATGCGTTCATGCAAGAATTTTATCTATTTGACTTTGTTTGCTCAAAATTCACCTATTAGTCCATTTTTAGCGAAAACGGTAAACGTTCGTGAATGTTCAACGCTCGTTTCTTCATTCTAAGTCAAAATTTGGTCATTCTCGAGTCTGCAACTCAATAATGCCAAATAATACTTGTCTCCATTGAAAACTAATGTTTCCAAGATCAATATCAAATTTTACTTCCATTCCGAGAATTTCACAAATTCGACGATTAACGTCCAATCGTGTGAATTCCGGCATAACTTCATTTCTTATGATTTGTTCATTGCTTTAACTGGATTCAATCCGTCATAATAACATCTTGACATACATACATCATTAACTTATTTACATGATAAGTTATTACATGTCCTCCATAAGTTTACAATTTATAAAAATATAAACTACTTATGATTTCATTTCACATGACTTATTATAGATTAAGTCTTTTAACCACCATTCTTACTTCTTATTATCATACCATCTTATTAAAGTACACATATGAGTAGTTCATATAAACTCTATATAAATTTATAACTTAATTAAGTTTGAATTACTTATTCATGACTTATACGGCTTAAGTCCATTGATTAATCATTCTTATAATTCCTTAACATACATGTTCTACCACCACCCCCTTCTCTAACAATTGAAGAGAAAGCAATTATGATTTAAGTTCTTACCTATGAAGATCACTTGCTTAAATCCTTACTCTCTTTCTTGCTTCTTAAATTCTCAAAGGCTAAATTGTTCTAGCTTTTGTAGCTTATTCTCACTTATTCTCTCTAACCAATAAGCTCTCAACTTATTAGATGAAATGAACAACCAACAAAATGAAAACCAAGCTTGCTATTTATAGGAGTTGCTAGATTAGAGCATAAGGGTCATTAATCCAATCCCATCTCCTTAATCACCTCCTTACTATTCATTACCTAGACATTAAGTTAACTTGCTTCTCACATGAATTACTTGACCACCACAACACTTACCCATTAAGTTAACTTGGCCACCACCTTATTTGCTTACTCATCACATAAGCACTTTACTTAGCTTTTAAGTTTGCTTGGTCATTACATAACTTATCTCTTGCTTAGCCATTAAGTCTACCTAACATATACTTTGTTTAACCCTTAAGTCTACTTGTTCATCACACAAAGTTCTTGATCACCAATTCACCCATATGATCATGGGTTTACCCATGGACCAAGCTTTACCCATTGGATCTTATCTTGGGCTTTACATTAATTAGCTTAATTAACTTATCTTATACATTGGGCTTACAATTAAACAAGCACTTGGGCTTGTTCATTAAATTTCATTGGACTTAACCACTCCTAAATTTGGGCTTTAACATTAATTCGTATTGGACTTTATTATTATCCCAATTGGACATTACAATATCCTACACATTCCTATAAATTTAATACATTTGGCTTAAAGTCTTATAACGTATAATCTATGTATTAATCTCGTATTCTAACTCGTATAATTATTCATATACGACATTTCATCATTCATACATACTCGTATAATACCTCGTATTATACTCGTATTCATTACCTCGTACAATACCTGTGTATTATACGAACATCGCTTTTATTTATTATACACATTTCAATTCTTTCTCGGAAATCACTTTCCATAATCGTTAGGTTTTAAGTCCGCGGGCGAAAAACTTCATTTGTTATAACTGAAATATTATTGGATATTCTATCTCACCTCGATATTCTATCATTACGTATTTCTCGGAACTTCAAAAATAATTTTCGAGTAGAAATGCGTGAATAGTGTTTTTCAAAAAAATTCTCGAAAAGCTTTTATTTTCGTCTTGAAAATTCAAACACTTTAATTCTATCACGTAGCCAAAATACTATGACGTTCTGATATGTTTAGGTCATCGAACGACCTTCAAATAGCTTACTCCCATAAATAATCAATTAAATTTATTTAATTCACATAATCAAAATAAAAATTTAATTCTCAAAAAAATTCGAATTTTCTGGGGCGTTACACTCTTCCCCCCTTATAAAGATTCTGTCTCCAGAATCTCGCTAATAATACATACACCATTGAGGAAAATTTTTCTTTTATTTTAATCTCAAGTTCCCAAAATGCTTCTTCGACATTGGGGTTCTCTCATTTCACCTTCAACGAAGGTATTATCATATTTTTCATGACTTGCCATTTCCTATCAATAATTTGAGTTGGAAGTTTAAATATGTGACGCCCCCAAAATAGGTATACAACACTCATTCTAAGTCGCCAAATACATGGTATACAAAGCAAACTACAACTTCAATAATACAATTGTCGTACAAAATACGACAACACATACTGTGAGTTTAAATACAAATATTGTCTTCTAGACAATATCCACACTCAAATAAGTCCGCATTACAATTATTCAAACACTACTTTATAGAAATAGTGAGGACTGCTAAAACATCTTTCTAGAACCATCACTCCATACCCCGACTAGATCCTGCTATGTTCTCACCTCCTTAGAAGAAAAATGGAACAAAAAGGAAAAGGGTGAGCTCAACTAGCCCAGTAAAGAATATTATAATTAAGATAATATACAACAAATTATTATTTGTGACGCCCTCAAAATAGGTATACAACACCCATTCTGAATCGTCAAATACATGGTACAAAAAACAACTACAACTTTATTATTACAATTGTCATGCAAAATACGACAACACATACTGTGAGTTTAAATACAAATATTGTCTTCTAGACAATATCCACACCCAAATATGTCCTCATTACAATTATTGATGCACTATTTTACAAAATGGTGAAGACTACTAAAACAGCTATCTTGAATCATCACTCCATGCCCCGGCTAGTCCCAGCTAAATTCTCACCTCCTGAGAAGAAAAATGGAACAAAAAGGAAAAGGGTGAGATCAACTAGCCCAGTAAAGAATATTATGACTAAGATAATATACAACAAATTATCTTTAGTCTTCAACAGGAAAAAATCTGATACAATACAATAGACAACAAGTTTTAGATCAACAACTACAGCGAAAACAATAATTCATTAAAAGAGTTAAGTAAAGAATGAAATATAATATCATCTATGAATTTAAAAGTCCATCATCAATATTTTATCCCTATAACATCAATCAATATACATCTTTGCACTACGGGTCAAAGATATTCATTTGTATCACCAGTTGGTCATGTTCATCTCAACACCTGTTCATCTTTGCACTACGGGCCAAAGATATTCATTAGGTAATCATCCATCTTTGCACTACAGGCCAAAGATATTCATCAAGTATCACCATTAAGGACTGAGGATGATGAAAAACATTTTAGAAAACGAATCCAGTAAGACAGAAGGACAAATATTAGGGATTCATATTTCAGTTTATCTAAATTTAATAATACTCCATAATAACCAAGTGTGAAGTAGAATTCAAAAATAAAGATCAAAACATGGATACAATCAAAGATAGTAACCATAAAAAACATCTGGGACGAAAAAGAGAAAATTTTATTTTTTTAGTGAATAGTGTCATATTCGTGAATAATGTCATATACGTGAATAATACCGTATACGTGAATAGTAACCCCGACACAAAAGTTCCAAATTTGATTAAAATTTCAAATCAATATTTCGGCATAATGATATTGAAGAAAATAATATCATTTAAGAAGAAAATAACATCCCTTACCTCAAAGAAATAGTACTTCGGAATAAAAGGTTGGAAGTGATGCTGAATGAAACTTGTACTGAACAGCAACTCTCAAAGTATCTAAATACTCACAAAATACGCTCAATAATATAGAGAGAGAAAGAGAGAAAGCTTATGTTTCTGGTATGATTTACAATTCTAACTTAGCGCTCTATTTATAGGAAAATTTTAGCGCGCCGAAGCAGACTTGACCTGCTACATGATGCCTTTACCTGCTACTATTGCCACCCACCACATTTGAAATAAAATTCATCATATTTCTTCACCAACCACAAGTGGGACCCACTCAATTTTAGAATTTTCTACCAAAATCATTTATAAACCTAATTTTCGAATCAGTCACCTCTTATAATTCATAACAAATCATACGTTCATTTTTAACGGTTCAAAATGTGTGGACATATACTCAACTTATATATGTATAACATATCCAAAAATCATAACGATCCAACGGTCAGATTAAAAATTATAACTCACGCAATATATCGTAAAAATACTAGTTTGATTTTAATATCTTCATTCCAACAAAAATACTGATAAAACACATCAACATTAATTCCTTCAATTATAACCACATAAAATAAATCCATCATTTATATCTGCATAAAATAAATATTTTCTTATCATATAAATCAATAATTAATTATTCACAAATCATATTACAGAATCACAATTATGACAACCAGACCGTTCCCAGGAAAGAGGTGTTTTCCAATAAGGATTTCTCCTTACTGGCGCGCAATTAGGTGACCAAACCTCTCCTTAGATAGAACTTTCTAGACATTGCCAATAATATTATCTAATAATATTATTCAAATAATATGAATTATTGATCTGATAATAGGAAATTCTATGCAGTGACAATTATTGAAACAACAATAATATAAAATATCAATGCAGCAATTATTGAATCAATAAAATAAAATATTGAAAAGTAATTATTGTAACAATTATTGAGTAGTGCCTTCTTACGTAAAAATCAATAATTTCAAAAAAAAACTGTGCAATACCGTGTGCTAATGTGCAACCACGCGTATTACTATATTTTAACCATCGGATATTCCAACAGTGCTAACGGTAACAACTACGCCGTTATTTATTAAAACCTAAACTTGTCGTTTTCTTCACCCGACAGTTATTATGTTATGAGGCCCACGAATGGTTGCGCCGTCGTACGAATATTCCCCGTCAACAAGAATATTCCACGACCAAACGAATATTCCCCGACAAAATAAATATTTTATAACCACATGCCTATTTTGTAAAATTTGAACATTCCACCCAAAACCAAAGTATTATATCAAATTAACTCCTTATTATTTCAAGATAATAAATAGAGAAAATTAAATTTTTATTCATAATAAGATGGGGTCTTACAACCTCCCCTCCTTATGAAATTTCGTCCTCGAAATTGACGTACGTACCTGGTCTTTCGAAAAGGTGAGGGTACCTCGCTTTCATTTCTGATTCCAACTCCCAAGTCATTTCTTCAATAGCATGGTTCCTCCACAAAACCTTGACTTGTGATATAACCTTAGTTCGTAGGATATGCTCTTTCCTATCCAATATCTTGACAGGTACCTCCTCGTACGTTAAATCTTCGGCTATCTCGTCTGGTTCTAACGCAATAATGTGGTTTGTGTCTTTAACATATTTACGAAGCATAGATATGTGAAAAACATTATGAACACGAGACATGCTTGGAGGTAATGCGAGTCTATAGGCCACATTTCCTATTCAGTCAAGAATCTCAAATGGACCAATAAATCTTGGATTGAGCTTTCTTCTCTTTCCAAATCTTGTAACTACCTTCCTTGGAGAAATACGTAATAATACATGATCCCCAATATTAAATTCCACGTCTTTTCGATGAAGATCAGCATAACTCTTTTGTCAATCTTGTGAGGTTTGAATACGTTATCGAATCATTTGGATCTTTTCTGTAGTCATGCGTACTAATTCTGGTCCCAACAACGTTGCTTCTCCCACCTCGTCCCAGCATACTGGAAAACGACACTTTCGTCCATACAACGCCTCAAATGGAGTCATGCCTATACTTGCTTGATAACTATTGTTGTAGGAGAATTCCACCAGTGGCAAGTACTTATCCCAACTTCCTTTGAAATCTAGAACACAGAGTCTTAATAGATCTTCAAGGGTTTGAATAGTCCTCTCTGATTGTCCATCCGTTTGAGGATGATATGCTGAACTGAATCGTAAATCTGTGCCCATAGCTTTATGTAGGCTAACCCAAAATCTTAAAGTGAATCTTGGGTCACGATCTTAAACTATGGATACTGGCATGCCATGCAATCGCATAATCTCATTCACGTACATACGAGCAAGACGTTCAAGGGAATAAGTCTCACGTATCGGCAAGAAATGAGCAGACTTGGTTAATCTATCAACAATAACCCAAATCGCATGTATGCCTTGAGAAACTTTGGAAAGACCTATAACAAAATCCATGGTAATGTGTTCCCACTTCCATTTTGAAATCTAAAGTGGTTGCAATGGACCTTTTGGCACTTGATACTCTGCCTTTACACGTTGACAAGCTAAACACCCCGAGATAAACTCTGCGATCTCTCTCTTCATATTGTTCCACCAAAATGTGTGTCGATTATCATGATACATTTTGGTACTCCTAGGATGGATTGCAAACGGGGTGTTGTGTGCCTCCATCATGATTCTATGCTTTAAGTTAGAATCATTAGGAACACAAAGTCTAGAGTTGACTCAAAGTATTCCTTCTTCTTCGATTCTTACTTTTGGAATAGCTCCTTCTTGCACTTTCTTCTTCATACGCATCAGCCCCAGGTCCGTAGCTTGAGTAGCTTTAACTTTATCGATTAAAGTTGGTTCTACTCGTATATTTGCCATCAACATGTGGGTCCCTAAAGTCTTTAATTCTATCTCCATCCTTTGCAAGTCATACATAATGGGCCTTTGTGTTAACAACATCGCACTCGTACCCTTATACGATCTTCTACTCAATGCGTCAGCTACAACATTTGCTTTTCCAAGATAATATTGAATTCTATGGTCGTAATCCTTCAACAGCTCGAGCTAACGTCATTGCCGCATGTTGAGTTCCTTTTGGGTGAAGAAATATTTAAGGCTTTTATGATCCGTATAATTTTCCACTTTCTCCCCATACAGGTAGTGTCTCTAGATTTTTAATGCAAAAATGACTGCTGCCAACTCCAGATCATGAGTAGGATAATTCCTCTCATATTCTTTGAGTTGTCGCAAGGCATAGGCTATGCCTTTCCCATGTTGAATGAGAACACATCCTAACCCTTTACTTGAAGCATCGTTGTAGATAACAAATCCATCCGAACCAGATGGTATAGTCAGGACAGGTGCCGAAATGAGTCTCCTTTTAAGCTCTTGGAAACTCTTCTCGCATTCCTCGCTCCATATGAATTTTATGTCTTTCTGAGTCAGCTGAGTTAACAGAGTAGAGATTCGAGAAAATCCTTCCACGAATCTCTGATAATAACCAGCTAAGCCCAAAAAGCTATGCACTTCGGTCGCCGACTTTGGTTGCTCCCAACTTTGGATTACTTCAATCTTTGCCGGGTCAACAGATACTCCATGTTTTGACACCACGTGCCCAAGGAATGTTACTTCCTTAAGCCAGAACTCGTATTTCTTCAGCTTGGCATATAACTTGTTGTCACGAAGTCTTTGAAATATCAGCTTCAAATGGTGCTCATGATCTTCACGACTTTTGGAATAGATGAGGATGTCATCAATAAAAACAACAACGAACTGATCCAAATATTCCTTGAATACACGGTTCATCATATCCATGAAAACAACAGGAGCATTAGTCAATCCAAAAGACATGACAAAGAATTCATAATGCCCGTACTGAGTTCTGAAGGCAGTCTTTGGAATATCCTCAGTTTAAATCTTCAGCTGATGATATCCAGAACGAAGATCGATCTTTGAAAAGTATTGTGCTCCTTGCAATTGGTCAAACAGGTCATCAATGCGAGGTAGTGGATACCTATTCTGGATGGTGACATGGCTTAATTCTCGATAGTCAATACAAAGTAGCATACTCCCGTCTTTCTTCTTTACAAATAAAACAGGAGCACCCCAAGGAGATGTACTAGGACGAATGAAACCGATGTCTAATAATTCTTGTAGTTGGACTTTTAACTCCTGAAGTTCAATAGGAGCCATTTGATATGGGGTTTTAGAAATGGGCTTTGTACCCGGTTCAAGATCAATAAAGAATTCAACTTCACGCTCCGGGGGTAGACCAGGAAGTTCTTCAGGAAATACGTCAGGAAATTCATTAACAACCGGAATATTATTCAAATCTGACGTATTTTTGTTTAAGTCCATAATATGGGCTAAGAAAGCTTGACATCCATTTTTCAATAAACGAATATATTTATGGCTCGATATAACTCTGACTGATTTTAGTGGTTTAGTTGCTTGAATTCGTATAACAGGTTGGTTAGGAATATGAAAACTAACAACCTTATGAAAACAATCAATTTTGGCATGATGAGTGGTTAACCAATCAATCCCTAAAATCACATCAAATGTAAGTATCTTTAAAGAAATAAGATCAACAGGTAATGTGATTGTGCCAACTTGGATCAAGCAAGATTTATAAACTGTAAATGTAACGAAGGTTTCACCCAACGGAGTTTCAACAGATAAGCTAAAGTCCAATTTCTCCGGAGTCAAGTTTAAACGTTGAGCATAAGAAGGAGAGATAAAAGAATGGGTAGAACCGTTATCCAGTAAGGTATAAACTTCGCAAGAGTTTAAGATTAGCTTACCCGTGATCACCTCGTTCGGGTTTCTTGCATTTTGGCCAGTCACGATAAATGCCCTTCCTTGAACCACCGACTTTGTTGTGTCCGTAGTCGCCTTTGGTGTCGCCATCCCAGTTGGACTTGAATTCACTACCGAACAAAATATAGCTATGTGACCGTCTTTTCTACAATTGAAACACACCTTGGAGAGTTTTGAATAGTTTGGACTTATGTGTCCCTCCTCTCCGCATCTGTAGCATCTAACTAGCGGTCGTTCTCCTACCTTAGGATTTATTGTTGGTGCTGGTGCTGCTGCTGATGTCTTCCCATCATTGTTGAATCTCCTCTTTTTAAAATTTCCACTTGACTCACATCTCTTATTATCATGGCCATGATGACCACCTGAGTGGTTACCGCTTTTCTCCGTATTCTTCCCTCCTCGCTGATTATCATCGCTCCGATGACTGCTGTCACCGGTATGACCCTGGTTGTGGTCCGTCGGTTGAACATACTCGTTATCACGCTCTAATAATTGAGCCCTGTTTACAACATCTGAAATAAAGAAAATTTATGAGAGATAAGATATTGTCAAATCTCGAGTTTTAGACTTCTCAGAAACATCCGCGTCATACGTTCCTCATTTTCTACCAAATGAGGTGAAAACCTGGATAACTCCACGAACTTCGCCTCGTACTAGGACACCGTCATGTTATTTTGTTCCAGACTAATAAACTCTACCTCCTTCATATGACGAATACTTTCAGGAAAGTACTTGTCATTAAATAGTTTCTGAAATCTTTCCCAAGACATGTTGAGTGCGGCTGGATGGGTACGCTTCACAGACTCCCACCAATAATCTACCACACCACGAAACATAAAGGTGGCGAATGGAACCTTCTGTTCGTCCGTGTAGCCCAAGACATCGAATATCTTGGTAATTTGCTTAACCCACGTTTCCGCCTTAATCGGATCGGGCTTTCCCCAGAAATCTGGTGGTCCCAACTCCTTAAAATGCGTGGCTATGATAGACTGCGCGTTGCCATCATTTCCACCCGTATTTTGTACACGAGTCTCTCTCATCTGATTTTGCATGAACTACAAAAAGCTTCTAAACATCGCATCATTCATCATTTGCTCGGTAGTGTTACAGGAGGAATATTGTCATCCTATTGTACGTTCTCCTTGGTTGTGGTTAAAGGTGTCTCCACAGTCTCATACACTCTATTGTTGACGTTCTCAGCTGCCATTCTTAAAAACTGCCATAAAACAGGGGTTAATTAAATAAATTAACATATCACATAATATCCCTATATTATGATCGACCAACAAATAAGCTTAGGTAGGACACACTAGTGAAGGATTTACTCATCTCTCCCCTCCTAGTTCTATTCCCCGATATCTTCCAGAGGCCATATCCCTAAGCTCTGATACCAACTGTGACGCCCCCAAAATAGGTATACAACACCCATTCTGATTCGCTAAATACACGGTACAGAAAACAACTACAACTTTATTATTACAATTGTTGTGCAAAATACGAAAACACATACTGTGAGTTTAAGTACAAATATTGTTTTCTAGACAATATCCACACCCAAATATGTCCTCATTACAATTATTGATGCACTATTTTACAAAATGGTGAGGACTACTAAAACAGCTATCTTGAATCATCACTCCATACCCCGGCTAGTCCCAGCTAAATTCTCACATCCTGAGAAGAAAAATGGAACAAAAAGGAAAAGGGTGAGCTCAACTAGCCCATTAAAGAATATTATGACTAAGATAATATACAACAAATTATCCTTAATCTTCAACAGAGAAAAATCTGATAGAATACAATAGACAACAAGTTTTAGATCAACAACTACAGCGAAAACAACAACTCATTAGAAGAGTTAAGTAGAGAATGAAATCTACTATCATCTATGAATTTAAAAGTCCATCATCAATATTTTATACTTGTAACATCAATCAATATACATCTTTGCACTACAGGCCAAAGATATTCATTTGTATCACCAGTTGGTCATGTTCATCTCAATACCTGTTCATCTTTGCACTATGGGCCAAAGATATTCATCAGGTAATCATCCATCTTTGCACTACAGGCCAAAGATATTTATCAAGTATCACCATTAAGGACTGAGGATGGTGAAAAAAAATTTAGAGAACGAATCCAGTAAGACAGAAGGACAAATATTAGGGATTCGTATTTTGGTTTATCCAAATTTAATAATACTCCATAATAACCAAGTGTGAAGTAGAATTCAAAAATAAAAATTAAAACATGGATACAATCAAAGATAGTAACCATAAAAGACATTTGGGACGAAAAAGAGAAAATTTCATTTTTCAGTGAATAATGTCGTATTCGTGAATAGTGTCGTATACGTGAATAGTACCGTATACGTGAATAGTAACCCCGACACAAAAGTTCCAAATTTGATTAAAAGTTCAAATCAATATTTCGGCATAATGATATTGAAGAAAATAATATCATTTAAGAAGAAAATAACATCCCTTACCTCAAAGAAACAGTACTTCGGAATAAAAGGTTGGAAGTGATGCTGAATGAAACTTGTACTGAACAGCAACTCTCAAAGTATCTAAATACTCACAAAATATGCTCGATAATATAGAGAGGGAAAGAGAGAAAGCTTATGTTTCTGGTGTGATTTACAATTCAAACTTAGCGCTCTATTTATAGGAAAATTTTAGCACGCCGAAGCAGACTTGACCTGCTACATGATGCCTTTACCTGCTACTATTGCCACCCACCACATTTGAAATAAAACTCAGCATATTTCTTCACCAACCACAAGTGGGGCCCACTCAATTCTAGAATTTTCCACCAAAATCATTTATAAACCAAATTTCCGAATTAGTCACCTCTTATAATTCATAACAAATCATACGTTCATTTTTAACGGATCAAAATTTGTGGACATATACTCAACTTATATATGTATAACATACCCAAAAATCACAACGATCCAACGGTCAGATTAAAAATTATAACTCACGCAATATATCGTAAAAATAGTGATTTGATTTTAATACCTCCATTCTGTCAAAAATACTGATAAAACACCTCAACATTAATTTCTTCAATTATAACCACATAAAATAAATCCATCATTTATATCCGTATCAAATAAATATTTTCTTATCATATAAATCAATAATTAATTATTCACAAATAATATTACAGAATCACAATTATGACAACCAAGCCGTTCCCAGAAAAGAGGGGGCTTTCCAATAAGGATTTCTTCTTACTGGCGCGCAATTAGGTGACCAAACCTCTCCTTGGACAGAACTTTCTAGACATTGCCAATAATGTTATCTAATAATATTATTCAAATAATATGAATTATTGATCTGATATTGGGAAATACTGTACAGTGACAATTATTGAAACAACAATAATATAAAATATCAACGCAGCAATTATTGAATCAATAAAATAAAATATTGAAAAGTAATTACTGTAACAATTATTGAGTAGTACCTTCTTACGTAAGAATCAATAATTTAAAAATACTGTGCAATACTGTGTGCTACTGTGCAACCACGCGTATTACTATATTTTCACCACCGGGTATTCCAACAGTGCTAACGGTAACAACTACGTCGTTATTTATAAAAACTTAAACTTGTCGTTTTCTTCATCCGACAGTTATTCTGTTATGAGGCCCACGAATGGTTGCGCCGTCGTACGAATATTCCCCGACAACAATAATATTCCGCGACCAAACGAATATTCCCCGACAAAATAAATATTTTACAACCACTTACTTATTTTATAAAATTTGAACATTCCACCCATAACCAAAGTATTATATCAAATTAACTCCTTATTATTTCAAGATAATAAATAGAGAAAATTTAATTTTATTCATAAAACATAATAGACAACAAGTTTTAGATCAAAACTGCAGCGGAAACAGCAATCCATTAGAATAGTCAAGTAGAGAATGAGTTCTACTATCTTCTAAGATTTAAAAGTCCATCATCAATATTTTATTCCTGTAACAACAATCAATATAAATCTTTAATCGAATATTCATCTTTACACTACAGACCAAAGATATTCATATGTATCACCATTTGGTCATGTTCATCTCAACACATGTTCATCTTTGCACTACGGGCCAAAGATATTCTTCAGTTAATCATTCATCTTTTCACTACAGGCCAAAGATATTCAATAATATCATCATTAAGGACTGAGGATGATGAAAAACATTTTAGAAAACGAATCCAGTGAGACCGAAGGATAAATATTAGGGATTCGTGTTACAGTTTATCCAAGATCACTAATACTTCATAATAACCAATTTTGAAGCAGAATTCAAAAATAAAGATCAAAATATGGATACAATCAAAGATAGTAACCATAATAGACATCTTGGACAAAAAGGAAAATTTTCATTTTTCGATGAATAGTGTCGTATTAGTGAATAGTTCCGTATATGTGAATAGTGTCGTATACGTGAATAGTAATCCTAACACAAAAAGTTCCAAATATGATTAAAAAGTTCAAACCAATATTTCGACATAATGATATTGAAGAAAATAATATCATTTAAGAAGAAAATAACATCCCTTACCTCAAAGAAACAGTACTTTGGAATGAAAGGTCGGAAGTGATGCTGAATGAAACTTGTACTGAACAGCAACTCTCAAAATATCTAAATACTCACAAAATACGCTCGATAATATAGAGAGAGAAAGAAAGAAAGCTTATGTTTCTGGTGTGATTTTCAATTCTAACTTAGCCCTATATTTATAAGAAAATGTTAGCACGTTGAAGCAGACTTGACCTGCTACCTGATAGCTTTACTTGTTACTATTGCCACCCACCACATTTGAAATAAAATTTGAGCACATTTCTCACCAACCAAAAGTGGGGCCCACTCAATTCTAGAATTTTTCACCAAAAATCATTTATAACATAATTTTCGAATCAGTCACATCTTAAAATTCATAACAAATCATACGTTCATTTTTAACGGTTCAAAATTTGTGGACATATACTCAACTTATATATGTATAACATATCCAAAAATCGCAACGATCCAACGGTCGGATTAAAAATTAAAACTCACGCAATATATCGTAAAAAAACTGATTTGATTTTTTAATACCTCCATTCCGATAAAAATACTGATAAAACACCTCAGCATTAATTCCTTCAATTACAACCACATAAAATAAATAAATCCATCATTTATATCCGCATCAAATAAATATTTCCTTATCAATAATTAATTATTCACAAGTAATATTACAGAATCACAATAATGACAACCAGACAGTTCCCAGGAAAGAAGGGGCTTTCCAATAAGGATTTCTCCTTACTAGCGCGCAATTAGGTGACCAAACCTCTCCTTAGACTGAACTTTCTAGACATTGCCAATAATGTTATCTAATAATATTATTCAAATAATATGAATTATTGATATGATAATGAGAAATATTGTGCAGTGACAATTATTGAAACAACAATAATATAAAATATCAACGCAGCAATTATTGAATCAATAAAATAAAATATTGAACAGTAATTATTGTAACAATTATTGAGTAGTGTCTTCTTACGTAAGGATCAATAATTCAAAAATATTGTGTAATACAGTGTGTTACTGTGCAACCACGCATATTACTGTATTTTTAACCACCGGGTATTCCAACAGTGTTAACGGTAACAACTACGTCATTATTTATAAAAACTCATACTTTGTCGTTTTTCTTCATCCATATTTTATTTCTTTCTCGAAAATTACTTTTCATAATCGTTAGGTTTTAAGTTCGCAGGCAAAAAATTGTGTCTGCCATAACTGAAATATTATCGGATATTCTATCTCACCTCGATATTCTATCATTACGTATTTCTCGGAACTTTAAAAATAATTCCCAAGCAGAAATGCGTGAATAGTATTTTTCAGAAAATTTCTTGAAAAGCTTTTATTTTCATCTTGGAAATTCAAACACTTTAATTCTACCACGTAGCCAAAATACTACGACGTTCTAATATGTTTAGATCATCGACAACCTTCAAATAGCTTATTCCCATAAATAATCAATTAAATTTATTTAATCCACATAATCAAATAAAAATTTAATTCTCAAAAAAATTCAAATTTTCTGGGGCGTTACAACTCATGCAAGGAAACTTCGAATCACATGTCAGACTCATTTGTACAAGTTTCTACACATGCTTACAAGGTCAAAATATAACCACACCATGTTTATAAAACTTAGTTTACAAAAATATCTGAGTTTGCCCTTGAAATTATTTTAAACCAAATCAAAGCAATCTAACACATACAATACAACTTTGAATCTTATATCATGCATAATTAAACTTCGTATACATGCTATCAAGGTCGGAACTTAAATGACTCAAAGTTTGGCAAGGTTTGTTTTCAAAATCTTCAAGTTTCTTTTCGAAACATATATTAATGTAAACCAATGCAACCTTTAATAATATTAGTATGGTGTAACTTTAATACTCATGTCACACAAGGCTCAGTTAACCCACTTATTAGAGTTATATAACTCAAGCTCATAATCTCAACAATAAAGTATTAGGCGTCTAGGCCACGTTTGGTTTTTCTTTAATTCCATGTTATTTTAATATTCATTTAATATAAGGTATTGGTGACACACTGTTCTAAATTATTTAATCACCTTAAATAGTTATACCCTATGAAATTGTAATCATGACATCCTTATTTAAAATAATCATTTTCCTTAAAATAATTCTTCAATTCCTTTTCTTCCATAAATTGTCCCAACACATTTTCAGTTAGCCATAATTTAATGCATAATCTCCAACCAATATTTATTTATAGTTATATTGGTTCTCTTTTTTTATTAATCACTTATCTTTCAAATATTATCCTTTTATATATTACAATACTATGTAATATATCTAAAATATCAAATTAACATATTCATTTCATCCTCTTATGTAAAACACATATATTAATTCACCGTCTTATGTATGTGAATTAATCCTTTTTTATTCAATTTATTTTCATGCCACTACCACGCAAAGCTTTATAATATAATATTCCATAATATCACTTAATTAACCAATATTTATTCCAAGTTAAATAATTAACTCTTATTCAAATTTTTTTTGTTAACTTAATCTATTCACGAACAATTTAATCACCAATTATGACTTTTATTACAAATATGAGTCTTTAATATGCATGTCTTGAAATTCAAATTTCACAAACTTATTCAGAGCTTACTGCATACCGGTGCAGCTGCGCTGGCTTTAGGCTTGGAAATGGCGAAGCTGCGCCACCTCAAGTTCAGACAGAGACAAGTTCTGCTTTAGTAGAAATAAAATCTAAATTACTAAATACTTTGCACATACTTCATAAATATTAACTCATCTAAAATAAATCTCTTCTTTGATTTCACATCATCGATTACTACTTTCTTTAATAATTCAAAGATCAAACTTTAAGTTTTAAAACTCTATTTTTCCTTAATAGTTTAACTGTGACAACCCGAGAATTTGGAGAATTTATTAAAATCATAATTAATTGATTTAAGGTTCAATATTAGGACCTAGACATGAAATAAGTGTATGGAATTGGCAGTTATGTAATGAAATTCCAAGAATTTCAAAAGTTTTGAACAAAACTTGAATTATGTGATAGACTGTAAGTGATAGTCTAGTAATGAGGTATAAAATTATGGTAGATTTAAAATTCTTTTGAAGAATTATCAGGGATAAGTATCGAAGTGAATACTAGTCGGTATATTTGGTTACATATGTAAACCATAATGATTTAAGATCAAGGATTGATCAGATAAGTTATAACTTTAGCAAACCCTAAAGTTATGTTAATCATATGTTGATCTAATGAATTGTTAGAAAATCATAACAATGGATGAGAAACCATAGAAATCGGTTCTGAAACCCTAGTTTCTGTTCCGGGAATCCGAAACCCTAAATTCATGATATGAATATGGTGATTAAGTTAGAAAACTCTAACGATACGCTCAGAAACTTTAATTTTAGTTTCGAGAATTTGAAACCCTAATTCGGATATTTAAAACCTAATTTGGGAATCCTAAATGCAAGGTATTAAACCCTAAGGGTTAAAAAGTTATGGGAGTAATGAATATGAACATTATGTGATGGTGTATATTTGTTTATTATAAACAAACAAAAGAAACTAGTGTAATCTTAATTATATATTAGGAATAAAGGATTTAATTACCTAAGGGGTTATGGGAAAAGAGAATTGTGGTATTTAGAATACTTACTAATTCTAGGAGATTTATTTTATATATATCTCAAATGATTAATTTTATAACCTAATTATAGCAAGTCTAATTGGGTTAAGGAAATGGATGTGAATGATCAAGGATTTGTGTTTTAATGGAGAAGTAAAAAAAAACCCTAATTAAATGAATTGGGTTCGATAAGAATTAAAGGCATTGGACTATGTATAGCTCAAGTGTGGCCAAAGAAGTTAGTTAGAAACCAAGCAAGACATTAAAAGAATGGCTCAATTTTTAGCCCAAGTGGTAGAGGAATTTTTGGACATTTGTTAACTCAAATAAGTGGTAAGATAGAAAGCAAACTTGGAGCATTTTTTTTAGCCAAGTGGCCAGCCATGTGAGCTAGGATAAAGGGGGGATGAATGGTGCATTAATGTCTCACTTTAGTTAGTGATCACCAACCCTAACCCTAACCTAGTTCTAGCCTAGAAATGTGTCACTTGTTTATTTAGCCAACATATAAGCTTTTCTTGCAAGGAAAGCTTGGCAATTAATAGGGGAGAAAGAGAGAATTGGTGGAAATAGAGGCCACATGGTCGGTTATTTGCAAGAGGGGAAGGAGCTTGTGTTATATCAAGTCTTCTAAGTAAAGTCTAGCTTATTATTTCTTTCTTTCATCTCTTATATTCTTACAAGTTGCTAAGATCAAGAGGGAGAGAGAGAGAGAGAGATGTTTGGCCATACTAAGAGAAGAAGGAGAGGAGATTTGGATCTTCATTCAATCAAGATTCATGATCAAGCTATGGAGAAGAAGAAGAAGGAGAGCAAGTAAGCTAAGGTATAACAAATTTATATTTGAAGGCTTGAGTTTCTTGGTAGTTTGATTTGATTTTTGATACCTTGAAGTTGTGATCTTGAGGTTTAAAACCTTAGATCTATGTTTATATAAGTGTTTGATATGTAGATCTAACCTTTTTGAAGATCAAAATTTAGATTTATAGCATGAATTGGAGGCTAGGTTTTTAAAGTATAGAAAATCTTATTTTTCTTACTCTTGAGTGTGTTTAATCTTGTATTTGATTTTGGTTATTTTGAACCATGAAGTTTATGATCTTGAACATGAGAACTATAGATCTACATGATAAATGATATTTTATGGTTAGATCTTGCCATTTTTGGGTTGATAAGCTTGAATAAAGAAGATTAACCAAAACAGTTTGTTTGTTTTAAATGAGTTAGTGGACTGCTGTCCTAAAAGAGAAATTTCCGGATCTGATAAGTTGCTTTAAAAATTTTGGACTTGTGATATGTTGTAGTACACTCAATAAGCTTTCCATAGACTCTGAAACGGACTAAATCCGACATCGGAGGAGAGAGTTATGGGATTTCTCCCAAACTTCACAAAACTAAGAAAACTGTTAAAAGGACAGTTTTGGAACAGTCACTTCCGGGCTAAATTCCGGGAGCTAAACATGTCCAAATATGGATTGTGATATATGAAAATTGTAGTTCGGAAAGATACAAACCTAAAAAAATTGACGGATCATTAATCGGAGTTACAGAACTCGTTTTATATAAGTTTTAGCAAAGAACTCGAAAACTGCCAAATGACATAAACAAGCTGTGAAGAATTTTGTGAGGGCTATTTCGGACATTTAGTTAATGAGAAAAATTCCAGGCTTTTGGGAAATGAAAATATATGGTAATATGTAGCTCGTGTCCAAAAATGAGCTGATTCCGAGTTAAAATGACCAAGTTATGGCCATTACAATTTTTGTGATTTTCCGACGGAAATCGCTATAAACGGAGTTCTATAACTCCGATTGCCACGAAATTTAAAATGGAGCATCACGTTAACATATATAAGGTTATGCCAAAAGATGGGAATTACTGGAGCTAAGCACGAGGTAGCTAATTTCTTAAGCTACGCACTAAAAATTAATTTTTAATAAATACCAAAGGAAGTTGGAAAATTATGGAAAAATACTTTTTATACATGAAATATGTGTATATATGTTTGACCAAAGAATAGGAGAATAATTCACTGATTTGGTATTTTCGTGATATGGTTATAGAAAACAGTTTGATGAATTGAATCCGGTTTGCTAGATTGAGGTTTAAATTGATGGATTTGGAATCCAAGTTGCTGAATTATAAATTTGGTTGTTAGATATAGAATCCAGGGTGCTGGATTAGTGTTTGCCTTATTACATGTTAATGAATAATTTATGAAATAAAGAGCAAGTGATAATCATAAGGAATATGATATAGTGATTGAATAATTATCAAAGGATGATAATAATATTGATGTGTTAGATTGTTATCTAATATTTGATTAGGTATTAGATAGTATTATGGAATCAAGTATGTTATACTGATTAAAAGATCAATCTTATAACGGATAGGTCTTTCGTGAGAGATTTAATTAAATTGCGTTGCGGTAATCAACGGTTCAGGCAAGTTTTCTATTTACTAAACTCTAATAAGAGTGTTGTATTCAAGCTAATGGTTAATCATTGCTGATTGCCATGAAATTTGTATTCTGTACATCTTGCATGTATAAGTCAGGTATGAAAGGCTGATCACCTTCATTACCAGTTGGTTCAGAAATATTTGTTCATGTAAAATACTTGTTCAGTCAAAACTTTGTTTCTGCTAGTTCACAATTATATTGTTGAATTATAGCTAGCCAATTATTCATACTCTTCAATTATGATATATCGTTATGTTATTGTATGTAAACTTGCTGGGCAATTTTTATGCTCACCCTTGCTATATCATGATAAAATATTGCAGATTAAGGCGAATGCGTCGGAAACAAGGAAATGTCCAAGACAGTTCCAGCTTTAGTAGATGTGTGCAGTTAAATTTATATTGTATGATATTAATAATGTTATGAGTTAAATAACTTTTGAATTATGTAATAAGTTAAGGTTACTCGACCTTGGGGAATAGTGTGTAATGTATTGTATAAACAATTTATGTTTATATCTTCTGCAAATAGTGATAGAAATAGTGAACCGAGTCCGCGGCGATTCGGGGCCCGGATTCGGGGTTGCTACATTAACCAACTATAAAATCTCATTTATGAATTTCTTTCCACCAATAACACAAAATTCAAAATATATAACACCTATATATATTCTTATTTAAGTCCGACACATCCTATAATTGGAATTTTATTTATTAAATTCAAATTTTAATAATTTCTTAAAATTCGGGTTATCACATCCTCTCCCTTTTATAAGGATTCCGTCCTCGGAATCACCAAAACCTCTCTACCCGATCCTTTCTGGAGATTACATATTCTTTTTAAATAATTTCATCTTTTCTCTTTCAGAATTTTATTCCTTTCTTGGAATTATTATAGCTTATACAATTCATTCATTATTACACGTCGTATTGTACCACTTCTTTCTTTCTAAGGAATATCCTCTTTACCACATTCACCCTTCAAAAGAATAAGAATCATCCACAATCTTTCAATAATTGGGAAATAGTATGAATAACTTAGATTCCAAATTACGTTGAGGGGTCACCAGACCGTGAACTCCTCTCTGAGTTTACTAGTGCTTCAACAAAATCCTTCACACTGTAAACCCTTTCCACATAATGTTTATCAATTACAAAGAGTGTAAACACCCTTTACAAGTACCCTAGGTCATAAACCTATTATACCACTACATTGTGTACAAACGTAGCACACCGTAATGACTATATGTGTCACATTCCAAACCATTGTCTCCGAAAACATGTACCCTTTATAAGGTTGTTCACCTCAGCCTTTCAACATCTGAATCCGCACCAGATCAATCTGGTTTGGCATAAATACTCGAGAATGCTTGAATTCCATAAATACTTTTCAACAGCTGTCTAGCCAAATCAAATAGCTTAGACTTCTAACAACTCTAACATCAATCGAAATAATTTTCCCAACTTAATTGACCTTCTTCATAATTTAAAAGAAAACCAAAAAAAAATTTATGACGTCATGATACCCTACCAGATTAGTAATACGTTGAGGATTCAGTCATTTTATGACTTTGTCATATTACATCAAACCATAGTGGGCTGGCAATCTTTCGATCACATACAACACTAGGTTTGATTTCATTGATGACTCCATCGTTTACCATTTTCTATACCATATTAAATGATGCACATGGTTCAAAAATATATTTTTAAAAAATTTTCAAATCATTTTTATCTTAGCTAAAAGAAGTAGCAAAAACATACGAATAAAACTTTTGATTTTAAAACTCATTGGTTCAATTATCTGATCCAGTGTTTTTTTAAGAAAACGAAAGTGCAACCATTAACACAAATTCAATAAATTTTGAAAATCTAGCATAGGTAAAAGATTTAGAAAATCCATGTTCCTCTATCAAGTTCAATCTTACTATGTTGCCTCGTTCTATCAATCTTCAACACCATCAATGTTCAATATACCAAAATTTCTTAATACACGATATATAACATATCTATCCGCAATATAGTTCATCGAACTTACCATACCTTGGAAGTTCAGGAACTTACCACAGTAATATGAGTTTAAGAACTTGTCCTAGCAATACATAGTCCAAGAACCAATCAAGTACTGTCTATACGCTTAGGGGCTCAAAAACATGCATACGACTATGAGTCACAAATATACCATAAACATGAGTTTTAAGAACTCGTGCCTATTCTTAATAGTCTTTAACTTAATATTAATAGTATCTAACTATCTAATATAAATATGAGAAAAGAATCACCTTTCTGCCATATGTACATTGATAGTGCGACACTAACATTCTAATGATTATCATTGTGAGGAACCGAGCGCAAGCACAAAGCCTCCGCCCATACAAAGGTTTATACAACTCAGCCCTCACATGAGTCCTCAATTGAAATCCCACTTATCTCTATCTCACTCTTAACTTCTTTGCTCGATATGAATTTTCGTATCTCATCATTTACAACTCCTCATAAGTTTATCTCATACTATTTCATAGTACTTTCTCTTTATAGCATCAAGTTATAACCATTCAGTCATTACAGACCATCTATCACTTCATAGCTCAATCTGATCACTTGGTGATCCTATTCTACCATCGGTTTACCTTATGATTCTTCCTATTTTTGATCGTTTTAATGTTTTACGACCTTCTTTCCTTTCTTTTTTAATCGCGGTCTTTTGATTATTGACCTCAGGTGTTCCCTGATCCTCTGGCTATTCAGGTTCTTCTTTGAACCTATCATATTATTTTAACTTTTTTCACATGAATTTCCTGAATTCATCAACTAAACTCTATTTGAGTTCATTCCCGATATGTTTAACATATTCATATTATAGACATTATCTAAACACTTTTCATCTCCCTCACTGGAGTCAGGTGACTCTTGATCCTCATTTCCAAGATTTTTCTTTGAATCTTCTCATATATATTTTAATCTTTTCCTTATGAATTTTATTTTTTATCACTTAAACTCTATCTAAGTTTATCCTTTATCATCTTTACTTTCCCTCTCTAAGGTTATAGCCTAAGGTACTCTTACCTAAGGTTTATAACCTACTACTTTGATACCAACTTGTAACGCCCCCAAATTTGGGTATCCGTTACATCGGACTTGGTGCGTCACGATACTATCTTCGTCTAACTCTTAATAACTTTCATTCATAATTTAATGAATAAAACTTATCTTTGATACTAAATAATATATTAATTCCTTTTTATTTCCAAGATCTATAAATCGATCCCAAAACCTTCATAAGTCAATTCCCAATCTTGGTCAATAACCAATCTTATCTTTACATCATATTCGATGTTATACTTAATAAGATGCAAAATAATTAAAACTTCTCTGACTTCTTTATTCATTTCCCTGAATCACAACATTCATTATTTACATATCTTTGAATCAAATTTATTCTATGCTTCGATTCAACAGAGTTACATTATAAAATTTACATCTCAATTCGATGTTCTTTATGTATCGAATAGTACGGCTTTACAACTCCACAAGAGTTAAAAAACTATCATGTATCTCATCTAAAACCTAAAACATGGTTCAAAATCATAACTTCAGATAAACAAATCAATCTTCTTTTGATACTATTGAACTCTATCAATCAAGTAGCACGCAACTTCACCGTGAGTCCTTAACCTGCAAAAATTGTTATTTGCAAAGGTGAGCTTGGCAACCTAACAATTCTAACTGTTTTCATGCATCACATAGCGCATAATATCATGCACAGTTTATACAATCATACGAATTTAAACTCATACGCATGTTGCTTCTCACATAACAAGTATAAATATTAACTTATAAAACATATAATCGTAGACTGACTTTCAATCTCATACCTATCTCATAGACATTTCCACGTTTCATGGCATAACATAATTCATTTCATACATATCTTATATGCATTCCATATATAATTTAACATTCCATATCATAGCATAAATTAATCAACAGTTATCATCATTATAGAGCAAATACGAACTGAAAGACTTGACTGGCTCGTAGATTATCAACTACAACTTAACTGCTTATAACTATTTGCACTTCGTGTATTTCTGCACAATTGTATAATCATGGATTCATACCCATCAGTCATACATTTCCTTACATTCTCAATGTAATAACAATTGTTACATTATTTCCTAACTCGGTTCTTAAAACCTTCATTTCACTTTCTTATCATACTCTTAGTATAGTTAGGAATGTATAAGTATACCGTGTGAAATCAACATTCATAAACCTTTATCACACACTTGACTAGCTATGTGTTTGTTACACATTTAAAACTCATAGATGAATGATTCAAATTAGTCTTGCATTTTGCAAACCTTAATAAAATTTAACAATTTGGGTTTTATATAACCATTACTTGTTCATATACTTAAAACATCACTTAAGTCAAGCATTGAAGCTTAAGACATTTATACACATATGCTTAAAGGTTCAGATTACAATTTAAACAATCAAGAAACACTACCCTGCAGCGCAGCTGCGCTGCAGTTTGACCTGGGATGGGCGGAGCTGTGTCGTCCCTTGGCCAGACCAGATTAAAATTTTTATTTTTTAATTCAAACCTCATTTCTTAGCATGCTAACACATAACACATACACACATTAAGAGGTCTTTGTCCAAGTTTGGTGCCTCTACTATTTACTTTAATCTATATTCATACTTTATAGACTTATTAACATTTATCTCATGGCTAAGCGAGTTCATGTAACAATGGTCTAACTATGTAATCAATAACGATGTTAAACAACTTTGAATACGCATGCTTACATGCATTCATCTTATCTACATATGACTAGCATAGTTTATCACTTGAAAACTTATTTTAAAATCATGCTCTAATGACTTTTATTGTGTCAAACTAGATAAGTGCACTTATAGGCCATGTTTAATGACATAAATAGTACTAGCATGCCATTCTACAAGTTTAGAGGTTAGGCAACACAATGCTCATCGGTATTAGTTTGTAAGGCGTCCAAGTTTACCTTCTAAAGATCATTCTAGGCCAAATTAAGGTAACTTAGTGTATGTAAAATAGCTTTAAATCTCATCTCATAGCTAACTAAACTATGTACATATTTTATCAAGTTTAGAACTTTTAAGTACAAAAGTTCTTTTAAGTTCGTTCTCAAGTTTCAAGTTTTCTTTAGAAATATACACTAAAGTGACTAAGAGGTTCATGGTATTCAAAGGGGCTTGAAACCACATGTCATACCTCTTTCCATGCATAAC
Organism: Panax japonicus; assembly: GCA_020205505.1. Lineage (NCBI taxonomy): Eukaryota > Viridiplantae > Streptophyta > Magnoliopsida > Apiales > Araliaceae > Panax > Panax japonicus. The sequence continues at coordinate 11,910,201 of CM035103.1, forward strand.
TAGGTCAAACTACTCATGCAAGGTAACTTCGAATCACATGTCATACTCATTTGTACATGTTTCTACACATGCTTACAAGGTCAAAATATAACCACTCCATGTTTATAAAACTTAGTTTGCAAAAATATCCGAGTTTGCCTTTGAAATCGTTTTAAACCAAATCAAAGCAATCTAACACATACGATACAACTTTGAACTTATATCATGCATAATTAAACTTCGTATGCATGCTATCAAGGTCATAACTTAAATAACTCAAAGTTCGTCAAGGTTTGTTTTCAAAATCTTCATGTTTCTTTTTGAAACATATATTAACATAAACCAACGCAAATCATATATGCAAGGGAACTTTAGACCACATGCTTAACCTATTTTCATACATAACTAAGCTCTACCGACATGATTAAGCTTATTAGATTATAGCAGAAAACGTAATCAGGTACTGGTGCACGGCGCAGCTGCGCCGCCCCAAGACAGTTCCAGAAATAGCATCTGGCGCAGCTACGCTGGAATGAACTACAGAATGGGCACAGATCGATTCGCCCTTCCTGAACATCTCTAGAAGGGTCTCTACTTCTGCAGAACTTAAAACCCATGCAAGAAATCCTTCATGTAACATGTTTAAACTAATCACATTGCTTTTATACATGCATATGATGCTCAACTAACATGATAGAAATCCTCAAATCACATAAACAACCAATTTGGTAACTCAAATTCAAAGTTCATGCTATGTTTTTTTTCTTTTAACATGATTAGCGAATTTCATCACTACGGATTCATTTCTAAACCAAATTGACCCGTTTAACTTCCGTTGTTTTCGTATTTAACTGTATTATTATTATCTAACCAAAATTTATGGATTACAATAATCCTTTGCCATCAATTTTTGACTCAAAAGTAAGTATTTCTTGTCATTATTAATAAATTGCAAAACTTAGGAATCAAGAGCATATATGGAAGTATTATTACCTCTTGATTGCTTGAATTTGCTAACTATAGCTCTTCAATCCTCCAATTGCTCTCCAATTCAACTTTCTCTCTCTAGCAAATTCTCAGACACTCAACAAACGGGAAAGGAGAAGAAGTCTCTATTTATAGAGAAAGTGTGGTCCAATTTTGGGTCTTGCACATTGAATTAAACCAAGGGGAAGAAGAAGAAACCAGTGGATTGAGAGGAGTTGGTAACCTACTCCATCTTCTCCATCCCTCAAGCCATCATCAGTTTTAAATTTTTAGCAACATAGAGGAGTAGGCCATTGGCCTATTGCACGACTAATATAATTAGGGATAATGAATTTGGGACAAGCTCTATTTCTTCCTTACTTATTAGTAAAATGGTCCTCCTACTAAAGTTAATTCCTTTTGGGCATATAAAAACAATTTTACTGTCTTTACATCACTACATTAAATTAAGTTATGGACACATATATACACATTTTCATAAATGTACCCCCACAAGTATAAACAAATATACTCATATTTAGATATACCGCAACACATTTAATCATGTATCTCAGTTACACTGAGTTAGTCCAAATAATATTTTAATTGGATTTAATATAATTTAGTTGGGTACTTTCAACCCATTATTTCGTATCACACATAAATATCACAATGATTAATTAATATCAGTCATTTATTCCCTTACCATTAATTCTATTTTAATAATTCAAGTTAAACCTTTAGTCTGGTGTAACTTTAATACTCATATCACACAAGGCTCAGTTAACCCACTTATTAGAGTTATATAACTCAAGCTCATAATCTCAACAATAAAGTATTAGGCGTCTAGGCCACATTTGGTTTTTCTCTAATTCCACGTTATTTTAATATTCATTTAATATAAGGTATTGGTGACACACTGTTCTAAATTATTTAATCACCTTAAATAGTTATACCCTATGAAATTGTAATCATGACATCCTTATTTAAAATAATCATTTTCCTTAAAATAATTCTTCAATTCCTTTTCTTCCATAAATTGTCCCAACACATTTTCAACTAGCCATAATTTAATGCATAATCTCCAACAAATATTTATTTATAGTTATATTTGTTCTCTTCTTTTATTAATCACTTATCTTTCAAATATTATCCTTTTATATATTATAATATTATGTAATATATCTGAAATATCAAATTAACATATTTCATTCATCCTCTTATGTAAAACACATATTAATTCACCGCTTTATGTAAGCTTATTAATCCCTTTTTATTCAATTTATTTTCATGCCACTGCCACACAAAACTTTATAATATAATATTCCATAATATCACTTAATTAACCAATATTTATTCTGAATTAATTAATTAAATCTTATTTAAATCATGCTTTGCTAATTAAATCCATTCACGGACAATTTAATCACCAATTATGACTTTTATTACACATATGAGTCCTTAATATACAGGTTTTGAAATTCAAATTTTACAAACTTACCCAGAGCTTACTGCAGATCGGTGCAGCTGCGCTGGCCTTAGGCTTGGAAATGGCGTGGCTACGCCACCTCATGTTCAGACGTGGACAAGTTCTGCTTTAGTAGAAACAGAATCTAAATTCTTAAATACTTTTCACATACTTCATTAATGTTAACTCATCTAAAATCAATCTCTTCTTTGATTTTACATCATTGATTACTACTTTCTTTAGTAATTCAAAGATTAAAATTCAAGTTTTAAAACTCTATTTTTCCATAATAGTTTAACCAACTATAAAATCTCATTTATGGATTTTTTTTCCTCCAATAACACAAAATTCAAAATATCTAACACCTATATATATTCTTATTTAAACCCGACACATCCTATAATATGAATTTTATTTATTAAATTCTTATTTTAATAATTTCTGAATATTTGGGTTATCACATCTTAGAATCCTTAGGCTTAGTTTTTCCAACTAATTCTAGTTAGACATTTTCTCATTCAATTAGGTTTTCTAAATTTCTCGGTTTCATTTTCGTAATCCGCTCGGTTAGCTGAAAAAATGACTTTTGATTTTTGAAATTTTGATTTTGCCACCGATCCCCCTTTTTCGAAGAAATGCTATGTCGTAATTCTAAAATTCAAAAAAACGAGTTTGCATTTTTAGCACGAATAGTGTTTTTATGTTTTTTCCAGAAAAAAAAAATTATTTTCCACATTTACCTATTAAACACTCAAAAACTCGTATATAACTCGTAGCGCGATCATATAATGACCATAAGTTACATAAAACACAAATTATCAATAAAATCTCACTTTATTAAATAATTCATATAAATCTCATTTACAAAAGATTATTCGATCGTGTCAATTATTACAACTTTGATGTGTGAACTTTTTAAATTATGGGTTAAATGTTTTAAGACTTATGGTCTTTAGTTATGCTTGTTTAGATAATTATGATTGGTAGATAAGCTTAAATGAATGATATATGAATGCTAATGCTGAATGCGCATCATTATATTAATATTTGTTAATCTACTAATACAGTGGCTTACTATATCTTAAGTCACATTTATACTCATGCATATAAATCTTATTGAATTGATTGAATGGTTTGCTATAGTATTTTTATCATCATCAAATAGGGGGGAGATTGTTAGGAATCTGCATGTAGATCAAAAGGTTGTTTTATGGATGGGGAGATTGTTTAAAATCAACACGAGATTCGAAAATGAATAAGATTTGATGATAAAAATACTTAAAGTATATTTGTATGTATAAGTTCTGTAAAGTCCTTAACTGAGATATCTATGTACAAGGACTTAGATTAGAGAAAGATCAAGCATGTTAGGTTGATCTTACTAAGTTAATCCAAATGAATGTAACAACATATATATGAGCTGTTTGATTAAAGCATAACTGTGAAAGAGAAACTTTGTAAAGTCCTTACAAAACATATGTACAAGGATTTAGAATTAAAAGGATCAAATTTATTAGGTTGATCTGAACTATCATTACCTGATGAACAATTGATTAATGTATATGTGTAATGATAAATTTTGAAAAGTTTTATGAAACATATGTATAAGGACTTAGAATATAAAGATCAAATTTGTTAAGTTGATCTTATCAAAGCTCTCAATGTATAGTCGACAGAATCAATCAATTGTAGAGTTAATCTACTGGATCGTAGTGTGATCACAGTCAGTAGAGTAAGCTCATTCACTGAAGCATACAAAGTAAAGATCGTAGAGCTCGCCTACGAACCTTGGATATGAGTTGAAGGCCTAACAACAAGAAGCTGATCACAGAAGGATATACTCTAAGAATATCTTAGTATAGTCCTTATCAGAAGGAATCTCTGGATTGTCTCTATAGAAGTTAAATTGCAAGAGTACTCTACATGATCATAAAGCAAGTCACTTCGCAGAGTAACCAGGATCTCGTAGAAGTAACAGTTGGTGATATAAAGCATTGACAGATAGACATATGGTAGAGCTATTTCCAACATTACAGAGTTGCCAAGGTATTCAGAGAATAAAAGAGAAATTAGCAAAAATGTTATGAAGTATTATTCCTGATCACAAAGAACATGTCAGGAAGTATAGTAAAACAAGAGTGGTGAAAGAGCAGCCAAAGCGAAGTAAAGGTTCAAGAGATAGCTAAATCAAAGAGATGTCTTCGGCATCGTAGAGCTATTAAAGTGTTTAAGAGAACAAGGGGGAGTCTGCAAGTTTGCCCAAGCATTGTGAAGCAATTACGCAAAGAGCAAAAAAATGAGCAAACAAAGGAGCATATAACAGAGCAGAAGATAAGCCGATAATAGTAGAGCAAATGCAAATATCAAGTATACGATTACCATCAGTCTACTATCAAAGAAAAATAGAAGAACAGATAGAAGAATAGAAGACAAGGAAATAATCATAGAGCAAATGCAGAGCTCAAGTCTACGATTATCAACAGTCTGTTATTAAGGAGCAAACAGCCAAACACATAGTAGAGCGGAAGTCAAGTCAACAATCGTAGAGCAAATGCAAGATTCAACTCCAGGATTTCCATCAATCTACTATCAGCAAGTTCTCGGAGAAGAGTCAAGTCTGACATATAAGACTAACAATCAGAATGTTATCAAATTGAAGGTCCAGAAGCATCCAAATGTATCCTTGAAGAAAGAACGAAGATAAGGTCAATGTGTCTAACAGCTAGTTTGAAGAGATAAGACATGTATCAGTTGATAGATAAATCTAAAGTCTTATATGACCAGCTGAAAACATCCTGGAACAAGTGCAGAAAGTCAACATCAAGGATACGAAGATATTTGTGCCATAAATGCTACAACGGACACTTTGCAATAGGAAGTATTTTGAAAGACTATAAATAGCTTTGAGATTTTAAATTCAAAGTTATTGATCATACCAGTTATATCAGCAAAAGATCAAAAGGTTGTTGCACCAAAGTAAGGAGCCGAAGCACAAAATGAAGATCCAAAGTGTTGACCTGAGCTAAAAAGGAAAAGTGTGAAAGTTTGCACAAGTGTTAAAGCTGTAATGTCAAGAAAAGTACAAAGATGTGCCAGAGGGTAGAAGAGCCAAAGAGCCAAGGAGCTAGAATTGAAGAGCCAAAGAGATGAAGAGCACAGAGCAAATGAGCTAAAGTGCCAAGGATCCAGAGCCATAGAGCTAATAGCCAGAGAGCCAAGGAGCAAGATCAACAGAGCCAAGAGCTAAAGAGTTAAAAAGCTGAAGAGGCAAGGAGCGAGAGCCGAAGTGCTGAGTTGATGGAGGACATGGCGGAGTTGAGAGCCAAAATGCCGAGAAACAATAAAGTTGTTGTTGGTGATGTATGAGTGGCAGATCAGAAGGCCAACCTCAAGTATGAGTAAATCAGAAGGCCAACCTTGTGGGTTTGAATCGACAATTAATGGAACAATTTCATGATTGTAGATTATAGGTGAACTATATTCTTAAACCCATTATCTATGATATAAACAATTGAACTCGCACACATATCCAAAAATCTTGAATCCACACAAGTCCGCGGTTGGGCACATTCTAGGCCATGCGCCATATCTCAGATTTTCATAAATGCTCTAGAGAGTTTGCCAAAGACTCTCATAGGAAGCGACCTATACCTCCATCTTTATATAGGTGAACCCATCAGGTGTAAACTAACATACACCACCCTTTAGGGGTATGAGTTTCATTAAGAATCTAAATGATTCATTCTATCACAATTTGTCAGTAAGCAGCACATGCACACAGGGAGAAATATAAATAATTGTAGTGTTTTAATTAAATAATTACATGACTTGTTGTTACCCATTGAACCCAATTCATGGGATCTCTAATGACATGGGTTGGGTTTCCATCACATATTATTTACTCAAAATATTGGCAATAGTTTCATCCCTCTGGATGCTTCTTAGACAACCTTTTTACTCAATCACTTAGTGAGCGGGTCCACTAGGTTCTTTTCAGACATCACAAATTCCATGAAAATAACACTGTTACTAATCAGTCCTCATACAATATTATGTCTCAAGCGAATGTCTCTATTTTCCATTATAAATATGGTTCATTGCCCGACCAATAGCTGCTTGAGAATCACAATGCAGAGAAATAGAAGGAATTGGTTTAGACCACAACAGTATGCCATCCAATAAATTCCTTAGCCATTCTGCTTCTGTATCTGCCAATTCTATAGCAATAAATTTAGATTTCATAGTAGATCTACCAGTACAAGTTTATTTAGCTAATTTCCAAGAAACAACTATTCTTCCTAAAGTAAACACATAACCACTACTGGAGTTTGTCTCATCATTATTAGATACACAATTAGCATCACAGTATCCTTCTAAAACATTAGGATAACCAGTGAAATGTACACCTACATTAACTGTTCTTTTTAAATACCCCATTAGTCGTGATAATGCATTACAATGATCTTGTGAAGGATTATGTGTATATTTGATAAGTTTACTAATGAAATATCCAATATCAGGTCGAGTACAATTCATTAAATACATTACACTATCAATGATTCTGACATATTCAATTTGTGCAATACTATTTCTTTTATTTTTCTTTAAATGCACACTAGAGTCGTAAGGGGTTCCTAATGGCTATTCATTAAAGAAATTAAATTTCTTTAGAATATTTTCCGCATAATGGGTTTGTGATAAAATTAAACCATTTGCATATTTATTTATTTTCACGCCAAGAATCAAATCCGCTTCTCCTAAATCCTTCATGTCAAATTTAGAAGACAAAAAAACCTTTAGAAGTTTTCGCAACTTTCTCATCAGTACCAAATATTAGCAAGTCATACACATATAAACAAATAATCACACCTCAATTTCTATTGAATCTATTATAGACACAACTATCAGATTCATTTGTCACAAAATCATTAGACAAGAGAGTTTTATTAAATTTGTCATTCCATTATTTTGGTGCTTGTTTCAAACCATACAAGGATTTTATAAGTCTACGCACTTTTTGTTCTTTCTCCTAGAATTACAAATCCTTCTGGTTGACACATATATATTTCTTCATTTAACTTTTCATTCAAAAAAGTAGTTTTAACGTCCATTTGGTGGATTATCAATTTATGAATAGATGTCATAGAAATTAAAATTCTTATGGTTGCCATTTTAGTCACTGGTGAGTAAGTGTCAAAATAATCAAAACCTTCTTTTTGAGTAAACCAGTTTGCTACAAGTCTTGCCTTAAATTTATCAATAGACCCATCAACTTTTAACTTCTTTTTAAACACTCGTTACATCCAATAGGTTTACATCCTCTAGGTAAATTAACTAGTTTCGATGTATGGTTAGACATAATAGAATCTAGTTCACTATTAATAACATCTTTCCAAAAAGTTGCATCAATTGATTTTATTGCTTCTTCAGAAGTTTTAGGGTCATCTTCAGTTATAAAAGCAGTTATAAAATCTGTGCCAAAAGTTTTCTCAAAACGTTACCTTTTACTTCTAGTAGATTCAGGTACAAGTTCTTTATCTTTTCTTTTAAGATGCTCATTTGAAAAAGGACTGCTCGCATCTCTTATTTTCATTGAAAATATATTTTCAAAAAATTATGCATCCTTTGTTTCCAAAATTGAATTATTTCGATAATTATTAGTCGCATCTTTTATTACCAAAAATTTGTAAGCAACTTTATTAGAAGCATATCTAATAAAAATGCAATCCATTGTTTTAGGTCCGACTTTATTTCTTTTAAATTTTGGTATAGCTACTTTAGCTAGATACCACCACACTTTAAGATAACCCAAATTAGGTGCTTGTTTCTTCCATAAATGATATGGTGAAGAGTCTATCTTTTTATGTGCAACTCTATTCAAAATATGATTTGCAGAAAGGCACGCTTCTCACCACATATTAGAAGGTAAACCAGAACTATTAACATAGCATTCATCATATCCTTAAGTGTTCTATTTTTTCTTTCCGCAACTCCATTGTATTGTGGAGAATAAGGAGGAGAAGTTTCATGTATAATTCCATTTAGTTCACAAAATATTTTAAGACTTCCCAAATCATATTCACCTCTACGATCATATCTAAGTCTTTTAATTTTTCTTTCTAACTGATTTTCAACTTCTGCTTTATATTTAATAAACATTTCTTCTGCTTCATCTTTAAAGGAAAGTAGATAAATTCCAGTATATTTAGACATATCTTCCACAAAAAAAGAAATATAATATTTCTTATCACCTCTATTCGTAGTATTTTTAAAATCAGCTAGATCACTGTGAATTAACTCAAGTAGTTCAGTTTGTCTTTCAACACTTTTAAAAGGTTTCTTAACATGTTTTGCTTCTACACAAATTTCACATTTATTAAACTCAGTATTTGCAAGATTAGGTATAAGCTCAAGTTGTTTCAATTTTTTAATAGATGTCACATTCACATGTCCTAATCTAGCATGCCACATATCCAAAGATTCAATAATATAAGCAAAAGTAGCATTCTTATTATTCAATTCAGCTTACAAAAGTCTTGACAGTATGACTTGGAACTATGTCTCCTCTTTCTTTAGCCCTGTTTTATTCTTCAATATGTATGTCTGCCACTAGTTCCTGCATAGACAGGTAGTGCAAGATATATCTACGGTATGCGCGCACACACGCACTAAGATTTTTTGATCGAAAGTTCAAGATCCAATCTTGGCGCGAGCCTATCCCTTTTTTTTCAACCATGTTACTAAGCTCATATCAATATGTATTAATATACACAATAAATATTTTCAAAATAGACAATGTAAGACTTTGTCAAAACTATTAAATTTTGAATCATAACCAACATTTAATACTCTACTCGACTAGCTTCAATTCATTTATTCCGTTGTGACTAACCTAATAACCTCCACAATTATGTAAGTCTATCCTCCTTTAACCCAATCTCACTCTATCTTTCCTCTGAAAAACTATTTTGTGGACGGAAGAACACACAAATTTTGAACTACATATCCAAATTAATCTTACAAAATTATCTAATCCAATTCATCTACTCCCTCCGTTAAAACTCCTCCATACATGCATCCAATTCAAATCCGATGATTCTATTTCTAGATTCACACTTCTCTTTGTTAAAATTACTCAAATAGTAGTCACAGCGGTAAGCCATGGCTATTCCACCACCGCCAACAGTGATCTACGACGACTCATCATCATACAAATTTTTTCTGGGCATCATGTTACATATGTTGAAAGATCGTGTGGTTGTGGTGCAAAGATAGAGTCGATCAATTGCAGACAACAAAGTTCAATTGGGTGTTCTAACAAATAGGCCAAAATGGACACAAATAAATGATTTTTAATTAAGATGTGGGGTCCACTGCAAAAATATCAATCTAACTTACGGAAATATCAATTTATGCTTACATTTGGATTACAGGAATCAAATTCATAATAAACGAAAAAAAATGTGTTTTGTTGTTCCAATACAATGAAATGAATCATTATCATTTCTGCTAAATTTATGAATTTTATTCTTTGAGAATAAAATAACTTATTCATGACTAAATAAAATAAATCATTCCGGTCAGTATTCCATTCTTACACTCCAAACAAACGTAGCAGGAAATGTTAAATGAATAGATAGTATGATGTTGTAAACATTGGACTAAAAGAAAACAGAGTTTGGGCCAGTTTTGTTTTAAACGTTTAACATTGATATTGCGCCGAGAGACTTAATTATCTTGAATCAAATAAGTTTTGAAAACTTTCTTTTTAGAATGAGTAATAAATTATATTAATTTTTTTTATACTAATGGACTCTTTTAAATGATATACACTATATGTATTTTATCTCATCCTTTTAGGGATAAAAAAATGTATACATCCATGTTTTACACAATCTTATTAAGATGATCAAAATGGAAAGAAATATTTCTTTGTAAATGTAATTTAATGAGCTAATATCTTATAATAACTAATTTTAGCATCTAAAAGATTTACTCCTTGTGCAGTAAATTATGCTTAAATTATTGACATGTTGGACAAAAGAGAAGAAATAAACTTACAGTTAAACATAGAGAGATCAGTCTCTACCTTCTCCTTGGGGCAAAAAAAGATATAAGGGTGTAAAACTATTTAACTTTCCCATTTATATTTGATGGTTAATGCAATAACATGTTTAAAATTAAAATCGCGTGATTATAAAATAAATTTGTTGATAAACTTTCTACGGAATAATAGCTGTCGTTTATAAACAGAGAATTACATTTCAGATAACATTTGTTATACAAGTATAATATAATTGCCATATAAAATATTACTTGTTTTCCAAAAAGACTGCTCATTTTAAACTGTCTGAAATCAAGATTCCTCCTGATTCTACAACCATCAACATGGCGTTAAACAAGTATGCATCACCTTGACTATGTGCCAACTTTTTCTGAAGCAAAAATACTACTCTCAATTCACGACTGCCAGTTTCAAATGGGAAAAGCAGCCACTAGAAGCGAAACCATGCTAATAGTTTCTGGACCACAAATGGGACTCAAAAATTGGTGTAAACCGCAAGTGAAATAATAATCAATGTCATATAAAAACAATTCCCTGTTGCATTTGTTTTCAAGTACAAATTAACCAATGAAATTGATGTATTACAACAAGATGTAGACAAGTGTGTGTGTGTATATTCCCTCCCCTCCCCTCCCCTCCCCTCCCCTCCCCTCCCCTCCCCTGTCCAGTCAAACATAAATTAGTTTTGCAACGGCCCCAAGCCAAAAACTAGAATTAGCCTTTTCACAAACTAGTGGTTTTATAGGTGATTCTATAGTCCTGATTCTAGACAATTCAAAATAGATAGTTTATTTAGACGCTCTATAAAAATAAGTTGCATTTATATAACAGAGAGTTACATTTCAGATAACCTTTGTTATATTTTAAGTACTATACAAGTCCAACTCTGTTTTATATAAAATGCAACTTGTTTTTATAAACGGACTAAATGGACTGTCCATTTGGTGAGCTGCCTGAATCAAGATCCATGATTCTACAACCATCAGCATGGCATTATACAAGTATGCATTATCTTGGCTATGTGCTCACTTTTTCTGAAGCAGAAATACTATCGCTCAATTCACGGCCGCTAGTTTCAAATGGGAAAAGCAGCACACATATCCCAGAAAAGAAAATAACAACTTCAAATAGAAGGATGGATAAAGTTTGATGACATCCATGTATTAATCCTACTGCCACAAGAGGACATATCATCCCACCAATTCTTCCCACCGAGCTAGCCACTCCAACCCCCGTTGTTCTCACTGACGTTGGGTATATCTACAGCATATACAAGACTTAAAGTCAGTATGATCAATTAAGTTGCTGTATTTAAATCAAAACAACATGCCTACAAACTACTCCGTCCATCCAAAATTAAAGATACAATTGTAAAACGACGAATGTTAAATTTATACCTAACATTAACTATAAATATAGTAGCGGTTACATGATATTACTCGATCAGCTACAAATAAAAGTAAGGACAGTTATGAACTTCATGTCTGATGTGCTGCGGAAAAAGAAACTCAAAGAGTTTATTATTAATTTTGTATTGTTATTTAAAGATAAATGTTGAGTTTAGTGAATTTATTCAGTAGGATATCCTAGAAGTTTTAATTATAGTAGTAGCTTTTCATTAGGAGAGTTTTAATTGTATTAATAGATTTCAATTAGGAGAGTTTATTATAATAGTAGATTTTAATTAGGAATCAAGTATTGAGTTTTCTATTTAAGCATTGTAGTACTTCATTATTTTTAGATTATTAAATGAATTGATTTGAAATTAAAGCAGTGTGCTTTTACGTGTGTTTCTTTACCGATTCTCTGCGAAGATAGGTACCCACATTATAATGGTATCAAGAACCAAATTTCTTGATATCTTTTGACTTAACTCAATTCCTTCCTACTCTAGTTTATTGGCCTCCATCAAATTATCGAAATTCGCTAGAAAATCGACAATAATTTTCCGACAAAAGCACGACCTACAACAGGAATCGTCGTCACCGCAGTCTCCACCTATCTTGAGAGAAAAAAAATGATACAATGCTACTGCTACAGTTGTGCCGCTAGAGTAATTCAGCCACACTAATTCTACTGCCAAATTATAGTTTATTACCCCCAGGTTTCTGAAATTCTCAACTCAATCCCCAAAGTTTTTCTAAAACTTTCAATTCAACCCCTAAAGTTTTTGAAATATTCAAATTAACCCCCAAAGTTTCTAAAATTTTCAATTAAACCTCTCTACATATAAACAATGTCTTCCAGGTTTAACAATCCAGGCTTTCTTTGGGTTAAGATAAAACTACTTGAGTATTGAACTTTTGTCATATATGAGCAACTTACAAGGTCTTGTGTCCCGTATAGTGCCAAGTATTGGAAATTATGCGATAAGCTTGCTCTTTCTAAAACAAGTCTTACAAATTTAAAGGCACATTACGAGTACATAACCACATGCTATGTTCGCCCATATTTTGTTTAAGCACAAAAAAATATTCATCTTAATCGTGTTTGTTCAACTAAAGCGACACAACACAAGAGGAGACCTGCAAAATAAATTCTTACAAGACAATTGATGAATGTCTCACAATACTTAAGACAATTGATGAATGTCTCACAATACTTAAGCATATCAATAACCAATATCAAATTGGTGAGAATAAAAAAGAGCAAGTACTCTCACATATTGATGCTTGTAAAAAAACATGAAGCAGAGTTAAGTGTGTTGAAAAACTTTCAGAGATGGTTTGCAATGGGGAAATTGAAGTTAAGTTTGACCTCAAATGTGAAAACATCAAGGAACATAAAGTTGAGGTCAGTTATGTTGATTTTCTCTTTCCGGTTGATACATTTGAGTCCCAAGCTACTTCAAATTTTTATATTGTCATTGTTATTCCCAAAAATTGTGTTCATGACATTAAAACATCAAATACGAATGCTTTGTTGGAAAACATCTCTCGGACTGTGGTTTATTATTCTACAATATTTCAAAATTCGAGGACAAATTTTTTTAAAAGGCGAGGAGAATGATGCGGTACAGAAGAAGAAATTTAAAAAGTTTATTATTAATTTTATATTGTTATTTAGAGATAAATGTTAAGTTATTAATGAAATTATTTAGTAGAATACCCTAGAAGTTTTAATTATAATAGTAGCTTTTCATTTGGAGAGTTTTAATTGTAGTACTAGATTTCAATTAGGAGAGTTTATCATTGCAGTAGATTTTAGTTAGGAGATTGTTTCCTTTCTAAATTAGAATTATTACTTAGTTCTCAATTATTGGGTTGTCTATTTAAGCAATGTAATAATTATTTTTAGGTTATTGAATGAATTTATTTGAGATTAAAGTTGTGCGCTTTTATGTGTGTTTCTTTACCGATTCTCTGCGGATATAAGTACCCTTATTCCTTTTTTCCACCTTGTCTTACATCCTGTAGTCTATAAATAAAAATATATCTCTAATTTTGGAACGAAGAGAATATAAATTTCGAGTATGACTTACTTCTGGAGCGTATATGTAGACCACTGTGAAAGTTGTTGTAATGCATATGCGAGCCCCAAACAGAAGACCTGTTGTGACACCATCGGGTTGATGGAATACCAACGGGAGCAGAAAAACGCAACAGAGGAAGAACATAGCCGACATTGAGAGCTTACGGCCCAGTTTATCAACTGTAACTGCTGATATAAGAAGCCCCGGGAACTCTTGAAGAAAATCAATCAAAGGTAAAAAAGAACTCAGCCTTCTTCCACAGGATGAAGCATATCAAATCCATTAAAATTAAGATTAAAATGTGAACAGAGTCTTCATGTTGCAAATGGTATTATAAAACAAAAAAGGAAATCGTATTTTTAAATGGTAACAGCATACCAGCAAAACTTGTGATGAAAATATCTCTGTAGCTAACCTCCTGTGCATCATTTGATTGCAACTCAGTCTTTATACAGCTATTGTGTCCGCTGTGTAATTCCGTTGTCAGCAGAACAAGGCCATAATACGAGAATGCGTTCCCAAAGAACACTACCCATAAAAGTAGGGTTGACTTAATTAATTCTGGTGAAAGGAGCATAAACAGTGACGAGACATTTCCTTGTTGCATTCTCTTGCTCCCATCTGGAGTAGAATCTTCATTACTTCTAGGTGAAAGTAGGTGTTTATCTTCGGCTTCAGAAAACATTTCCTGTAGTTCGATTTGGTGATCCGAAACAAGAATGCCAGGGGGAAGTTTCTTCTGATTAATTCTCGCTACTTTCTCCAAGACAAGAACTGCTTCATTTCTCCTTCCTTTCATGCATAAATATCTTGGGGATTCTGGAGTCATACCATAGAACACGAGAAGCAGTGATGAAGGAAGACAAGACAGCGCAAGTAGCCATCGCCAACCCAACGATGGCATCACAAACTGCGAATGAACAGAGCAAAGTAATGTAGATTTAGCAATAGATGTCTCAGTATAATGGATCATGTTTTTCCAAGCAATTTCAAAACACTTGACACGACAAATTGCAAAAAGGTCGAATAAAGTTATGAACATGTAACCATCAATATCAAACATGAATTATGGTTATATTTAAATTTCAAAAATATATTTCATCTCACACTGAACACAATCCTGGCTTTTGTATTACTATAGAATGGAACAGAAGTAGAAATGCAACTGATACCTAAAGATAAAACATGTAACTATCACCGTACGAGTATACTCAACTAAAGTTTTAAACTAATAGGGGTAGGGTGAAAAATATCCCAAAAGGAAAATGTAACTAAAAAGGAAAGAAAAAGAAAATGTTAAAATACATATCTTGTCCCACATTGAATACTTTGATAAAGTATGTCTGGTATATAATGAGTTCGGTCAACTCTTCTCATTGTCAATTCATCTTGAGTTAGAGAACTTGATATCTTTGTAGACTAGACTTTCGGCCATTTTATATCTTTGTATCAGAGCGAGCTATCCTTAGGCCTAATTAAACACTCTTATTAGCCTTCATTCTTACCCACTTGTAGTCCATTTCTCAAGGGTCAAAGTTACCCTTTTTTAACTAGTACCACCTATCAATTGGGCCGAAAGTTGCTCAGGGTTTACTAGATTTACTTGTCTTGTGACTAGCTTCTTCTAGGCTTGCTTATCTTGTGTGGATCTTCATATTCAGCAGGTACACGTGCAACCCTCAATACATCGGGTTACACGTGAGGGGGAGTGTTAGAGTATATATCTTGTCCCACATACCTTGACAAAGAATGTCTAGTATATAATAAATTGTGCCAACTCTTCTCATTGCCAATTGGTTTTGAGTTAGACAACTTGATATATTTGTATACTAGACTTTGGGCCATTTTATAAATCTTACAGAAAATAAGAAAAAGGAAAAAAAGAGAAGGGTGGCCAAGGAGACAGTTAATAAAACAACGGAATAATGTCCTCAGTTATATTCCACTCCTTCGTGTCTTTTTGTACTACCTCTACTCAAGCCATTTACGGCCTACTCCTTCCTCGGCATAAACCTTTTCTTGATTGGCGTAGCTGAAACATGTCCTCAATAGAAAGAAAGGGCAGAAAGAGAAGAGAATGGGTGTTTCAATATCAAAGTGAGCATGAGAATAAATGAACTCAGCTCCTATTAATAAGAGATTCTACTGCTAGACTATTGCAAACATAAGTTATGTTTATCCTACACCTATTAAATTTTCATAACAGCCATTACATATCACATGTATATTTCTTATTCTAGAGACCTCTAAACTAACTTTCCAATAATACACTTATCTTGACATTAACAATCTTTGTAGGCATTTTTTCTTCTCAAGAATTCACCACTTAACTCTTCTCAGTATCCTGTCATCTGCCTACAAATACCATAAGCATGTCCTTCCCCTTCCTCTATATCTCTCTATCAATCATCTAATCAAGAAAATAGCCTCCACAGTAGATCTCCCTGTATGACCCATATTGATTTTCTTGACACGCTAGTATCTCTACTTGACCTATGATAAATACCCTCTCCAAATGTTTATGGTATGACTCATAACCGTAATCCCCTTAGCATGTTCTTGTCAGGATAAAAAAGGAGGGTGAGGACATAGAAAGCTGGCAATAAAGCTAGCTGTCTACCTATTGGAATGAACCCCAAGTTTCTAGCAGTTTTAAGAATTTTAGCACCAAACAGCATTGTCTACTATTTAGTTGCACGTTTCAAACATCATATAAAATTATACCCCATCCGTCGCACAAATATTGGAACATACATTTTTGCACAAAGTTTAAGAAATTTTCAGATCCTTATTCATTTCCTAATTAAACCCTATGAAATGTGTGGTTTTGAGTGCCCCAATAATATAAACCACAACAGATTTAGTTAGTGAAGGGACCCACTATGTATTCAAATGATAAAAGTGACATGACAACAGGTAAAATTTAGTACTTTAACTTCACAAACATTATCAAAACAAGAACTGTTACCATTTTTATGGGACTTCCTAAAAGGAATATGTTGCTAAAAAGGAGTATCTATTAAGAAACTAAAGCTTGCAAACTAAAAAGCATTGTATCATGGCAATACCCACGCAAGTGAAGCCTCAAGAATCGTTCCAAGCGTCCAGAAAGCTGAAAAAACAACCATCCAAGTGCCTCTTTTTGGAGCAGGGATAAACTCTAAAAACCAAGATGAGAGTACAGGCCCACCACCCAAACCAATACCAACAAGAAAACGGAGACTAATCAGGGATTTATAATTAGGAGCAAAAGAACTTAGAAAACCAGCTCCAGAAGTAACCATTGCCGTAATGATGAATCCTTTCCTGTAGAATAAAAGAAATAATAAAATGAAGAGTAAAAAAACTACTTAAGTCTTAAGTTATAATTCTTAATGCAAGAAAAAATATTAGTAATAATCAGGATTCCAAAGTACTCATCATTCAGCTTTCATACAGAATTAAAATTAATTTTAGGATCTGGAATGAAATGGAATTCAGGGAAAACTGTCCACAAATGGTTTCTCTCTTACATCCGTGTTTGACCATAGGATCCACCCACTTATACAATGCCCTTAAAGGCTTAAAATGATTCGCTAGAACAGATGAAATTAGAGCTAGAGAACAGTGAGATATATTGTTATGTCTCTAGAAGCCATACCCTTGAGACATCCGTCAGCAACTAACCAGCCTTAGATTTCACAAAGAATTCCAATCTGTAAGAATGACCAAGTTATGTTCTCATCTTTCTTCTCAAGAAAAATAACACCATATTTGCTACAGGCAGATATGAACAGAAGGCAAACAGAGTTTATAGTTTCTATTCCTTTCATCCCTTGCATCGTTTATATCAGGAGCAAAAAGAAAGGAAAGAAGGGGGGTGGGGGATTTAGATAATATATCCAAGGGAAAACCTATATATTTTCCAAAGATTTGTGAACTCTAAAATTAGAAAATACGGCACAATGAAAACGAACAGAATCCAAGAAAGGGAGGGGAAAATGGACTTTGGCTCTTCTTTTTTTCTTTTTGTTCTTTCAGAGCTACCTGAAAATGAAGAAAAGTAAGCACTTTCACATTTACCTCAACCATTGAAGATCACTTTCCTGAACATTGTTCTTACTTTCAATATCTTTCCCAGCCTCTGGCATCTCATCACGTCCTTAAGGAGTGAGCATATTGAGTGATGGAAAACTGAGAAAGTTAATAACAAGTTATGAGAACAAAACTCGAGTAAAGTCAACATTGAGGTTTACGTTTGTGAGTGCTGTATAGGGTGAGTCACAAAATGCTGGTACTGAGAGGTACACTATCTTTATCTGAATAGGAATAAACTTCCTTGCTGGGATTTTAATAACTTCAGTCTGTTCAGGCTTGCTTGCTTGCTGCTTTTCCAGAAATAGAAATATTAATGGCATAGTTGCTAGAATCTTACGTGATACGTATCGTACGATACAATACGTAGACAATACAATACGTAGACAATTCAATACGCATCGCATGGTGAATCTAAAATGACAACGTATCTTACGATTAAATTACGATTCTTACGAAACAATGCACGATACTTTTTAAAGTTAGCAACTGACTTGAATTTTTTTTTTTTTATGTAGAACCAAAAGAGTGAACAAAACTTTTAAGCCTTATACCATTTCAAAGGAAGAGCTTTTTTAGTATAAACATATTCTATATCGCTTGAAGAGCTTTTAATCACTTTTTAGAGTTTTATATCTTCTTCAGAATGTCACTCTATCTTTCTCATGTCACTTTCTATAAGGAGATACATAAATCTCTACTTGTTAATTTGAATTATTCTCTTTTGATTTATAGATAAAAGGTGAATCTGATTTTTTGTTTTCTCTTGTTACTCAATAAAGATTACTAAAATAATATCTAATAAAATCAATTTAGAGTATTTTGGCAACTATCTAATTGTAAAATTTATTTTTAGTTTATAATAATATTTACTTGACTACTTTTATATATAGTCAAGCTAACATGCTTGATTGTTCAATAATTGTGTGTTTTATATGTTAAATATAGGCTTAAATATGAATTAGTATCCTAAACTATAGATCATATTCCACTTCGGTGATCCACCTTTCAATTTTGCCAATTAGATGATTGAACTATTAATTTTTTTCAATTACAACAAATTGAACCCGCCACATCAGAAATTACTAACGTGGCATGACCATGTGGCAATGCAGTACTTATGTGTTAAAAGAAAGCTGATCTTTAAATTATTTATTGACTTTAAAGGACAAAAGAGTAATATAACATTTTATATTAACTTTAACTAAATTTAAACAAAAATAAACCCAAATCAGATCTAGCATTTCATCTTCCTCCATCACACTTCTCCATCATCACCACATAACCCATTCTCCGGTATCGCCATCATCAACATCACACCAACAAAAAAGCTTTTAGTCCAAACAAAACAATTCTCAGTTCATGTTCAAACAAACAATATATGTTCCTTTCGCAATCAATTCTCTGAAACAAAAAAGCTTTTAGTCCAAATAAAACAATTATCAGTCCAAAAAAGCTTTCTCTCTCCTCCTTTGACTGTGTGTATGTATATCTGTTTGTATATATATCACCATCATTATCAGTTTTTTTCGTAATCAATTCTCTGAAACAATTTCTATATTAATGAAAAATCACAGTACTTTTATAGATTTACCAACTGAAGAAAGAATCACGCAAAACTCTATCCTTTCGCGATTTCCAGATCTGTACCAATTCGCTCAACGATAGCCCGACAGGACCTCTTCTATTGGACTTCGATGTCGGCGAAGGCAAGGCTGTGGAAGTGTATGTTTGGGTCGGTGAAGTTCAAGTCGGAGATGGAGCTTAGCGCGATTAGGGTATGGTGGAGGTGGTGGCTATGGAGGTCGCCGGAAAGGTAGTGGCTATAGAGGTCGCCGGAAAAGTGATGGCAGTGGTGGCTGTGGTTATAGACAATTGGTCTTTAATTTTCGGCTTATGTCGATTGTAAATCTGTGTACAGATTTGTTTTGTTTAAAGGATAATAAAAATTGATTTGTTAAATTTACCCTTGCTCATATAATTTAAATTAATAAAATGATATAAATATTAGTATTCAAGTACACATCAGCTTCTTATGACCCTACTTAGGATGACACGTCAATTTCTGATGTGTCAAGTGAATTTAGACAAAAGTGGAAAAAATTAATAGTTAATCATCTAATTAACAAAATTGAAAGGTAGATCACCAAAGTGGAATATGGTCAATAGTTTAGGATAGTGAATTATATTTAAAGCCTTAAATATATATTACCACATTTTTAAATTATTTCCGTATAGTACGATACGATTCACAATACGATATACATGAAACAAGATACGGGGATCTTTCGATAGTCGATACACGATATGATTCATGATTTGACAACTATGATTAATGGTAACACATTGTCTGGTGAAGCATAAAATTTATTTAGTGGGGTCAAAATAGTGTGATACATAAATAATTTGGCGGGGATTCGGGAGGAGCGCCCTCGAGCCAATGTTTTAGTAGATAATTTTGTGTTTTTTTCTTTTTCCGGTTGCTATGTAAAATATGTAGTTGGTTACAATATCTATAATAATAAGATAGAACCCAATTTGAATTTGGGCAGAAAAGCACAAGGACGGTTCAGATTCATTCTAATTTGTTGAAACGGAGAGAGGGAGGATTTCGTTACGTCATGCCTTCAGGCACGGTCAATTACTAGTTAACATAACAAGTAATAATATACACACCCCTTATTGACTCCTAATACGCCTTTCTAATCACAAATTTGTAAATACATATTTAAATTTCTTATGTTATAAAAAATAATATAAATTATATTATTATTTATTTTAAAAATATTATAGGAAGATGCATACATCAAAGAGTAGAAGTAATATGAAATTGAGAAAGCTATAAAAAATTCAATTTGACCCCGTATATTAAAAAATTTATAAAATTTCAGTGGGGTCAATTTATTCATTACATTTAAATTTCTTCTAAATTTATCTTTGTTCTAAAAATCGGCCTAGGTTGCGCCTAGGCTCTAGGCGGGGGCCTGGCGCCGCGCCTAAGGCCAAATCGGTGAAAAAAACGGGCTATGCGGAGCCTAGGTGGGAAAGGCGAGGCCTAGGCGGATTTTTTTTTAAAAAAAAATTACTACCAAAACCAAATTTTGATATATTTATTTTCTAATGATTTATCATATTTTTAATGCAAGTTGTAGCATATCAAATCACAACAAGAAGTGAACAAGATCAAGTCAAAAGGATAATTTTATTATAGTGTAATCTTTTTGAACTTGTACCAACTTGAAATTCTATAAATGATGATACATTTGTAATATTTAGTTTTAATTCAATATAATTCTTAAATTTATGTTTAGTTTAGTTTCTTAAGTTTAATATTGAATTGAATTCTTAAATTTTAAATTTTATTATTTTAATACCAATTTTGTTATGAATAAAACTAATGCGTCAAAGATATGTTAGTCATACTTAGTACATGGTATTTGTCATTTCTTTAAGTCCTCAATTTTGAAAATTAGACAAATTAAAAATAATTTCATAATTAATAGTATCAAATGTCTCATTCACTAAACTTCACACTTATATTTAAAAATAACATTTATTTAAATTTTTTAGAAAGAAGAAGTACGTATATAATATATATATGAAGATATCAAGATACTTCTTACTAGTTACTACTTACTAGTAACTACTTACTAGTAACATTAATTCTATAATTTAATTATTTCCAAGCAATGGATATATATCTTACTACTTAAGTGCAATTACTACTAATATATAATTTAATTATTATCTTTATAATAGATTATTTTGTTTTATATTATTATTTTGTTAGATTAATGTAAGATAAAATATTAAATTGTCTTAAAATAAAAATCCCGCCTAGGCCCCCCAGGCGCTAGGCCCCCCTGGCCGCCCGCCTCCCGCCTAGCGCCTTTTAGAACATTGAAATTTATCATATATTATAAAATAATTTTTTTCCAGTGGGTCAATTGACTCCACACCGTGTAATGTGGCTTCGCCACTGGGTAGGGGTCAGCCACAGAGTTCAGTTGGCCCAACCACACATAATAAACCCAATTCATTTTTTCCCTCTTATTGAGCTATAAGAAACCATTTCCCTATCAATTTCTTTTTTCTTTTCCCCCTATTTTCTTTCTTTTTGTTTCCTTCTTTTACTTGCATTTTCCATTGAGATTCATTATCAGCATTACTCAACTAGTTTCGGATAAAGGCGGCAAGGGGATGTAGGAGCATATAACTCAATGACAAGCAGGTATGGGGAAAATTCACATAGGGACAAAAAGTACCGAGAAAATAGAAGGAAAAATAAGAGAAAGAAATTCACTAGACTTCTGCAATGGTTCCTGATCCTGAAACGACAGAATCCCTTTTGCTTACGCGGTCCGGTCAAAAAAAAAACAGAAGATTCCACCTCAAAACCTCTTGCCCCCTCGCCATATATAAATGGAGGCTAATAAGACGTCTCATAACAAATATGTAGCATCTTAAAAGTTAAAACTTCATGTTTGTGGCATTCATGGCATGCCGGAGATAAAAAGAATGGGTGTATTCATCTGTAAGAGAATGCATGTGCAATGTGTAAAGACCTGATTATTGTCTTGACTCTCGACTCAGACAGAAAACGAGTACAAGGATGAACCATGAAGTTTAGTGTAGAATTTAGAAAGCTAACCTACACCACTTTATCCTTCACTGAGTTCACTCACACACTTTATAACCAACTCACATGAACCATGCTTCTACTAGAATATCTTAAGACTAGCTAGTTTCCATTTGCCCTTAGCTTGACAGATGACAATATGACATATATGTAGAAAGAAAAGACTCATTTGTCGTGTATATCTCTCCCTGAAATTTTATGGATTTTCTGCCAGTTTAGACTTGCTAGTTGGTTTTTCAGTTATAGCACCATTTCCATTATCAACTGGTCTGCAACGGGTCCACAACAGAGCGTTGCACATCAACAACTGAACTTATAAGTATTTATTGTTCATTTGTTCTCCCCTCTTTAATCTATAGGTGGATAAGTATTTAATAATTCACAACCTAAGACTAACACATTAATATGTACATCAAAAATATAGTCTCTATATACTTCATTATCAAAGTTGGTTATACCGTTGCTAAGAACCTTAAACCTATTAACTTATTTGTACCTTTCCTCAAATCATAAAATTTCACTTTTCCTTCTTAAGTATAACCACCATAAAAAACTTAAACTATATGAGATTATCCAGGGGACTCCCAATAATGATCCCTCTGGGTTATCTTTACCAAGAGAAGTTTGTAAAAATTTACATCATCCTGGTTCTTGGCTGTAACCGTAGGTATTTGCACCATCATTTGATTAAAGACTTCTCAAACTAAAGGCAAGAGTGAATTAAAGAAACTCGCTGGCAAGGCCCCATCTAGATTCAGCTTAGGGCTTTATGAGACGCCAAAAACATAGTTATCCTGATAGGGATCGATTCGTGAAACGTCGTCGTCATGGATGATTCACTATTTAGTTATTTATTTATTTAGTTTATTGGACTTCTATTATTGGTTTATTTCAGTATTAAGCTATTTATTTAGAGACCCAATTGTTACTGAGTTTAAAGGTTATTAGAGTTTATTTCTTTATAAATAGTTTGTAAGTAATGTCAGACTCTTACACTTTGATATTAAAATTATCCTAATTATTGGTTGCGATCAATACTTTTCCTCCTACTACGGTTGGAAAATCCTAGGGGTAGTGGTTCTCCTGCGATTGGATCACCCTAGTTCTTTTAATTTTCCTTATCGATATCGATTTACCACTTCCAATTAATTATTTGTTCATCAATTTCCGTCCTACATCATATTGGCACATTAGAGCTTAAGGTTTCTCCATCAATTTCTTAATTTGAGGAGATCTTGGGTTTAAAATTTAAAATTTTAAAATTAAAAAAGTTTACTGTTCATCGGAGTCGATATTCATCGTCGGAGTCATCGCGACTCACTATTAAAAAAAACTATTGCTATTGCATTGTTTTGGAGATAGGGTGGTAACCCTAACTTTCCTAATTTAAATTAAAAAGCCTTACAAATTACCTTTTAGTACCCCAACTTCCGTTCTCCGTTTAAATATTGCCTAATAGTTTATTAATTTAAATGTTTTATCCTTGTTTCTTGCATAAAGAGCCCTAAACTTTTATCTTAGCACTTTTCGCCCCAGTTTCATACTTTCTAATCAGTTAGGTTCATTAAAAAACGACGGTAAAAATAAATATTTCATTTTGAATATTCAAATTTTCAATATTTAATCACTTAAATTCCCTTCGTTCATTAGATCTAAAAATTTGAAAGCTTGTTTTGAATTTGTTCTTTTAAAATTGCATATTATTCCGTCTAGTTGTATATTATTCAATTATTATTATTAGCTTTTGGGATTGTAATTGCATAGGCTTAGACGTACCCAAGCTGCTTTAGAAGAAATTCAGGACCAATTGGTGGTCATAGTTGCACAATTGGGTCAAATGAATGATAGGATCACACACATTGAACAAAGACAACCTGTAGTGAAACTTCAAGAGAATAATGGGAATAGGCACGTCAAAAACCCACATGTTAGACGCCATGAACATCCTAGCATGATCCTTATGATGACTATAAGAAAATCAAGGTAGATGCACCAGAGTTTGACGGTAGATTTGATCCCAATGCATTCCTTGATTGGTTGTCTAGTATGGAGAAGTATTTTGACTGGTATGAGATGTCTGAGGATAGGAGGTGCAATTCGCCAAAATGAAATTAGTGAAATTGGCGAGTTTATTCTAGTCGGGGTTGAGAGAGAGACTTAGAGCGTCTAGGTGAGCCACCTATCTGGCATTGGGGGACATGAAAACTCGCCTAAAGTAATATTATTTACCCATAGAACATATCGATAGGTTAATGGGGCAGTATGACAACTTTCGTCAGGGGAAAATGTTTGTTGCTGATTACATCTGCAGAGTTAGGGAATTGACTCAAGATGTAGGATAAGTAAGCGACAGATTGACCATTATGGAGTTCAAGAATGGGTTACAACCTGAACTTCAATCACACATCCTGACCAATGGCATCACTACCCTAGATGACATTTTTCAGTCAGCTCTAGATAATGAGAATAAGTAGCAGGGTATCGTTAGGAGAGTCCCTTCTTACTCGGGTCAACCCAGTGGACCAACTTTCTTGCAGAGTAGCCTTTTCCCCACTTCTCCAGCGCGTCTTCTAGGTCTAGTAACACCGTAGCTGGGCCATCTCGTGGCGAAGGGAAGGGTGTAGTTGCACCCAACTTCAGTCTACTACCCAGTAGAGGTGCTCCAAGTCTTTTGAGTGCCCCAATCGCAATTGCCAACGGATAACAATAGTAATGAAAACTTCAGAAGAGGAGGTTGATGAGCACGTAAAGGAGATAGGAAATAGAGTATGTGTCATGAGGTGCGATTTCACGAGTCATAGGAGAGAGAATTGGAGAAAAAACACCATATTTCAGACCAACAACAAAGTAGGTGGTGTCTCTTCTAAGTTGATCATCGATAGGGATAGTTGCTTAAATGTGGTTGTTGAGTCTGCCTTACCACGGGATTAAGCTAAAGGCAGAACCACATCTCCAGTCTTTTAACGTCACCTTGGACAACAAGACATCGATTCCTGTGTCAAAGAGATGTCTAGGGTCGATCCACCTTCAAGTCTACGAGGAGCGTATTTGGTGTGATGTCCTTGTTGCACATATTCTACTATGGCGACCTTGGCTATATGACCTCATTATGGGAGGGCGAACACATGTGTTTACACACAGGGGCATAAAATATCATTAGCACCTGTGTGACCCCGAGTGTTGTTCAAGAGTCAACCAAAAGAGACTAGCCTACCTACCCAACAAACCAAATCACTCCATATTCTTAATAGAAATGAGTTAAGCGGAGTATGTGGAGGAGAATATAGTTTTCGATGCGTTGAATAGGGGTGTCTATCCTAAACTCTTTGAGAGTGAAGACTGTGGGATTTGACCGCATTATCCAAGAGTACCCTACTTGTCGAGACTTTAGTGATATTTATGTTGCCCTATAGGATCTTAGTTTCCCACCCTCTAATGATTTTGTATCCATGATAAGAATATTTTTAAGGGCATCCGCTTATGTATTCCTAGTACATCGATGCGTGAGTATTTATTGTGTGAGTTACACACGGGAGGTTTAGCTGGACATTTTGGTCGAGATAATACTATTACCATTGTTGAGGATAGGTCTTTTTGGCTAGCCTCAAGAGGGATGTAGCTCGTATTGTTTCTGAGTACCGCACATGTCAAACTGTTAAAGAGTAGGAAGCAGAACACGGGTTTGGACACTCCACTTTCAATTCCCCACCGTGGGGATCTTAGCATAGATTTTGTCTTGGGGTTACCAAGGACCCAGAGGGGCCATGATTCAGTTTTGTTGTAGTGGACCGTTTCACTAAGATGGCACATTTTATTCCTTGCAGCAAAACTGATAATGACTCACATATTGCCATGATTTTCTTTAGTGAGTTGGTGAGATTGTGGGGTTACCATTGACATAGTTTCTGATAGAGATGCGAAATTTATAAGTTATTTTTGAAAAATTCTCTACAAGAAACTTAATACCACGCTTAAGTTTTCTACTGCGTATCATACCCAGACCGATGGTCAAACTGAGATTGTTAATAGAAGTCTAGGCAATTTGACACGTTGTCTTATGGGTGATCACAGTAAGTCCTTTTCAGGCTTACACTGGTTATCAACCTAAGAACCCTATTAATCTAGCTCCTCTCCTGTTGCATATAGGGCTAGTGAGTCTGCAGAGTCTTTTGCGCATTACATTCATGATTTGCATGCTGAGATAAGAAAAAAAATAAATTTGAGCAATGAAAATTGTAAGTCTGTTGCAGATGTTCATTGCAGGTGTCAAGAGTTTAATGAGAATGATCGAGTGATGTTGCAACACCGTGTTGAAAGATTACATCCTGGCACATGGAAGAAAGTGCATGCTAAGAGAATGTGTCCATTTCAAGTTCGAAAGAAGGTTAGCACTAATGAATACGAGTTGAATCTGCCGAGTGATATGGGTATTGGTCTTGCATTAAATGTGAAAGACCTTACTCCTTATCATGGGTCTTCTAATGATTTCGTCCTTCCCCTTCTTCTCCTACTACTTCAATCACTTCGCCTATACTTGTTCCTCATTTACCTATTCCACCTGCACATCTTATTGTTACTACTATTGAGGATATTTTTGATGAGCAGGTTGTGTCGACCATGCAGGGTGGTTACCGGCAGTTTTGGTGAAGTGGCGCAAAAAGCCTCCGGATGATTGTATATAGATTAGTGCTAAAGAGTTCCGTCGGCTTGATCCAGACATTTTGGAGAGATATGAGGCTTTCATTCAGCCAGACTTCGTTTCGCAATCGGGGAGAGTGATAAGGA